>PVHY01003496.1:0-107060 GCA_004024945.1 Uropsilus gracilis | reverse complement strand
CACATTAGCAGAAACAAGTTAAAAAGATAAAGACAGACACCAAATGGTTACAACTCGGGGTGGGGGGGGGCGGGACAGAGGGGGAATGGTCAGGGAGGGTGGGGGGGTGAATCCCGGTATTACAAAGATATGAAATGTATATATATATAAACTATTTGATTATAAAAAAAATAAAAAATAAATAAAAAATCTCTGTTCATTGAAAGGCAAAACATAACATGAAATTTTTCTTCATGTCTTTACATATTTGTGCAAATAATTACTTTGCTCTACTATAAACAGTTCCTGATTCATGCTGGATTGACTTGCAATTTGCAACTTTACAGTAATGCAAAAGTAATGTGCATTTGATAGAAATCTTACTTAGAATTCTGATCGTTCCTAAGCTAGCAATATACAGCAAGATACTCTCTCATGGTGCTGGACAGCCCCAGTGCCCTGGCAGCCCAAGCTCAAGCAGGAAAGGTACCTTCCTCCACAGAATGTCATGTGGCCAGAAGTTTTGACTTAGGACCTTTTACACTTTCAATGGGTTAATAGGGATGGGAGCTAGTCTTAAGTCAAAGAAGTGCTGTAGTTTAAGTCATACACTTGTCCACAATGTTTTCATTATTGAAAATAAAAAACAAAAAAACATCCTGGTTTATTTTCTTTTTTGACAAGAAAATAAATAACTAGAAAGTTCCCTCAGTTTTATCCTGAGTGCCCTGAAAACAGTATTTGTAAAAGCTAATTCTAGTATTTTTAAGCTTAGTACAGAATTAATAATTATTTTAGATTTTGCTTAGGCAGTTTGGCTCAAAGATTCTATGGTCCACTGAATAGAATATAACTTCTGTAGATCACTCAGGGGCTGACAATTAAAGGCCCTCTCTCATAACTAGATTGCCTGTTTTTCCTCATCAGGACTGGAAGGTAAGCCTTGTTGCCAGTGAATACTCTGCTTTTCTCTTAATATCTTTACTTTGCTACTCAGGCAACAAGTCTCCCACTTCTGGAAATAGCTCAAGATTTCCACATATGTCATACTCTAAAATTTAGGTAAGAAAATTTTCTGTTATGAGAGGACATGTGATACTCATTTTATGGTTATGTACTTAAAATAATACTCATCTCTGTACATAAATAAAAACATTAAACAATGTCAAAGTGTGACAGATGTCAGCAAATAATCTGCACTAACAAATAATCAACACTGTAACAAATCAGTTCTAAATGACTTCTTTAAAAAAAAGGTGTTTATGTTTAAAAATGGATCATTTTGAAAGTTAAAAAAAAATCAAACATGTATTTAGTTTTCAAAACATTAGAGTTACAAAAAATCCCAGGCTACAGTATACAATCTAAAATGGCATTCCTAATTGAATTCACCCCTACTATGTCCCAGCATAAAAATGCAGAATGTACTTATTTAGAATTGAGCAACACTCATTGGAAAATAAATTTCTGGCAAAAGTACAAACTATGTGTAGTTCCCATAGAATTAAGCAAAAATAGATCTTGTTCAAAATAACAATAAAAATCTCATGGGACTGACTAATAAAAGATGGTTGGCACAATTTGAATTTCATTACAAGGGCTAAAGTAGAATTTTAAAAGATAGTAGCACAGGAGAACCATTCATCATTCTTTCTAGCTATGGTGGCTAGTATGGATCTGCCTGAGTAACTAAGACTTCAGAAAAGCATGCATGACACTGAACACAATAGAAAAACAAAGGTTGCTTCTTCTGTATTTTGGAATTCCAAAAGCCAGCAGTAAACCATCCAGATACCACCAATATTAGGAATTTTGCTAAGCAAAGAAGAAATATCACTTATCCACAATTCCATATTTAATTTATGGTAATGTTTCTAAGGCATCCAATCTACTGATCTGATATTTTTCCTCTCATCAAATTCTAAATTAAGAGTGATATAACCAGAATATATGTTGTCTAAGTTATTCATGTACGAATAAGCACTAAGTTCTTTTTATATTCTGGAAATATAGCATAATTTCAAACCCTTTCTACTGTCGGTTAATTTTTACTGTTTTTAATAAAAGCAATAGATTTAAAAAGCATAGCTAAATGTTTGTATTGTTTTTATATTGGAAGAATTTTCATATAGTATTTGTACAAAATAAACTCAGTAGTTGGAAACAATCCTTTATTCAGAATATATATCTATGAAAATATAGTCATTAAAAATACAGTAAATACTCCATTGTACCTTCTTATTTATTCTCCTGGAAGGATCTCCTAAGAAACATTAGAAGGAATGGTTTCAGTAGGAAAGGTAAGAAATGTAACTGAAATTTGGGGAATATAAATATTAGTTAACTGATCTGCCCTAGGAAAGGGTAATTCTCTACTCTTCAAATCTAACAGAAAAAGAGAAAAAAGTTGTGCTGACAAGCTCACTAGGTTGGTGGACAAGTCCATACAAGCCCTATATTCTGGAAAGCATTTCTCTAACTGGATTTGTGTGCTGCTGCACGTAGCTTCCTATCTCAATGGTCTTTGAAGACCATGAATAAATTATATCTCCGTAAGACTCAAAATTATTTGCACATCACTATATGCATTTTTAGACTGGCACTATTACTAAGAGGTATGGCAACAAAGTAGAAAGAATATGGATTTATATGTTAGACCTGAACTCAGTATTTTGGTTCCACCTTCTCCCAGACATGTTATCCTGCATAGGAAATTTTATCTATGTCTCAGTTTCTGCATTTATAAAGATAATGGCTATTTTAAAAAGTTTTGGAGGGGAGTTAATGTAATAATGTTTTTAGTGATAAACACCATACTCAAGAATAGAAAAGAATAATAATTATAGCTAATATTATTATTACTGTTGGTATAATTTCCTCTTTTAATTGCTATACTTAGAATTTATAGTCTCATCTTGCCAGTCTGTTATTTTACTCCTTTTCATTGAGGTTTGATTGATATATAAGTTTTTGGTATACAATATCTTATATATTGTGAAATGATCACAACAATCTAGTTAACATCTAAATATTTTTATTTTTAAGTCTCTTGTGCTAAAAATCTTAAGCAACAATATCCTTAGTAGATATAAAAGATCTTGAGAACAGAAGTTTTATCAACTTCATTTTTTTTATGTCTCCTTCTAGCCCGACACTTAGACTTTGTTTTCTATATGCTGAACACAAGGCAATACCTCAAGGTATAATAAAGTTTATTTGAACCTTTTCATTCAAAATTACTACAAACATGCCAGTATTTCAAAAAGCCTAGATTCACCCCCAAAAATGCTTATGAAATGCATTTCAACACAAGCAACCAGTGCCAAGACATAATGGCATTGTGAAAATGCATAGCAACAGCATACTGCTATTTATCAAAAATAGCTAGTGCTACTATGCATTTGTTGTCATTTAAAGTTTTCCTATAAGATATGTGGTACACATTATACATAAGACAGTAAGACAGAAAAGGTTAGCAAATGACTTCCTACAAGTTTATTATTTAATTAGTGGTGATGGAGGCACAGAATTGTCATCTCCTCTAATTCTCTTTGAAACAGAACACTAATGTCTCAAGATTCCGCACTGGGACTGCTATAGAACTGAATTAGTTGCTACTGTTATTGTTGTTACTGTCGATGTAATTTCCTCCCCTAGCTGGGATTATTTCCTTCTTTCAGCTCCAAATGATTTTGCTTATGTCTCTAGTCACACTGATTGTAGACCATATTTTTCTGAAAACAATGCAACTTATAATTTTCAATTTGAAATACACAGAGTACCCTTCACAGATATCATTAGAAATATGAGGTGTTCTTGATTAGTAGATTTTTCAGGCAAAGAGAGAAGTGTGCAGACTGTTCCATGATTTAGATGAGTTCCCTCTGATGTTAGTTTACAAGCTTAACAAGGATGCAAAATAGATGAATAAGTGCACGATATAAAGAGGAACATTGCTACTTAGAGAGCCATGCGTTATCTGCATAAAGGGAAGGAGGGCAGTTTCATACTTAATGTTGCTTTGGTATTTCTTATTAACAATCTGCAGTAATAAAAATCTCCCTTTGCTTTCTTAATAAAAATCACCCAAGATTCTCAGCAACTAACTCTTCTTTCAGGGCTGATACCTCCACTTTCACCAAAAACAAGCTTAGTTTGGAAATCAGTCTGACTGCCAGAGTCACATTAGACCCAACCCGTAGGGTAGAGCCTGACAGGGTAAGAAAAAAGGCTTCCTCCACTCAGTTATTTTCCCTCAGACACAACCTAGACAAGCACGATTTCTGAAGGACTATCTACCATGTCAGTGCGAAACCACTGGGGTTTGTTTTGCTAAAAAGACAGAGAAACAATTAGATTGAACAGACAACCTTTTGCCACCCCAAACTCCTTCCTACTAGACTAATTGATGCCTGAAATTCTACAAATAGTTTCATATCTTAGGTCCCCAGTGAGAATATGCCTGACAGAGAAAACATATCAAACCTGTTCTCTTTCTCTTTTCTCTTTCTCTTTCCTCTTTAAAGAAAGGAGTTGATCAAATCATTTCCTGAGGCCTATTTAGACCCAGGGGGAAATCACTAGGCAGGATCTCTTGGTCATGTGGGACAAATATGTCTCTCTGTTCAGGAAACAGCTGACCATTAACGGGGCAGAAAGAATTCTAGCACTAGACCTTAAAAGGAATTGCTGTGTTAGCTAGACTTGGAGGTAAAATGCCATTTCTGCTAGTCCTCTACATCTAAGTTGTCTTTTGTTCAAGATGCTAATACTGACTCACATTCGAGACTTTGGAAAAATATCCCCAGTGAGATAGTCTAGATTTTTAGTGTGGTCATTCTGCCTAAAAGAGGAGTGCAAGCCCTTTTTTTGTGAAAAACACTAGTGAGTGGAAAGCAGTTCTTCTTCCATCACACTGGCCAAGTGCTCCTAAGAAAGTTTGCTGGGGAAGTCTTCAGTGCTGCTGTTTTCCTTTCTTGCTGGTTGATGGAAGGTTTCAAAGAGCAGGCCCCTGGGCTGCCTCACTTCCCTCAGTCTTTATCAGGGTAACAACAGCAGCAGTTACAACTGTGGCTGTTCGACAGCCCTCTTATCACTGACCCTCCCTCCCTAATTCTAAAGTTGGATGTGGTCACCCTTTTCCTTTCAGGAACACCCAGGGTAACATGACAGTTCAGGCTGTTATTTTGTTGTATCACAAAACCACATTTTGAGTTTTGCAGTAATCCCATGGAATTTAAAATGACCATTATTATGTCAGGAAGGTCACAAAAAATAAAGATGATATTGCTTTAAAACCAAGAATTCCTGTGTGGTGACAATTGTTAACCCTATACTGTACTATGTACTTGAAAGTTACTAATGTTCTCACAACAAACACAAAAATGGTAATTATGTGAGTGGAGTGATGTGCTAACTAATCATATTGGGGTGCTCATTCCACAATGCATAGCAGATCATGACATTGTACCCCTTAAATTTACAGTATGTTGTATGTCAGTTATCTATTGGTGAAGTTCAGAAGAAAATCGCTGACTTTTATACATTGTCAGGAATTTTTAAAAAATATTAATAATCTAGTTTATGTCTGGACTATTTCACTTGATTATGGGTCTATATGAGCTGTTTGAAACTGGGATATAATTTTTGGCTAAAATATTTTTTTCATTTTGCCCAGAACTAGGACATAAATGCAAAGTGACATGATTCACAGGTAACTGGGGTCTTTGTCTTTTGCTTAGTCAAGAGCCTAGAGCTAACATCCATTTTCAATGCAAGTGAAGAATAATATGAGAACTAAATCATCTGAGAGTTCATGTTGCCACAGGACACATGGCATCTAGAGAAGCCTATGCAATTTCAGGGTAAGTTCCCCAGAGCTTCTTCTTTCAAGTTCCTCTGCCTTCACTCCTGTTGAGTCCTCTCCCTCAGTGACCCATTTTATTCTACCTTCGCTCTCTAGAAATAGTCACTTTAATTTATGGCCTAACTATCTCTAGAAACTGTAAGTACTTTATAGACATTTTCTTATTCAACCTGCAAAACCTCTAATAGACCCATGGGAAACATATTTCCATTATTGCAGCCAAGAAAATTAGGTGCACATCATCTAAAGTATTTGCATACAGCAAGCTGATAATGTTGCTGAGACAAGGATGCAGAGGTGGATCCATTAAAATATGACTTTCATTTCTTGATTGTGTGCATGCGTGCATGTACGTGCACACGCATGCTATTGTCGTGAAAGTATGGGCAAATTCTAGTAAGTAAATGGGAGAAAGTACTTTAACCTTTCTGGTAAAATTCAGCAAGTATGAGATTGTCACAATTAGAGTCAGTTGTCTTTTCCAAATTTAGGTGACCTTTTTTAAGTGGAGCAATTGAAGTCTAATTAAACACAGAGAACTTAAGGTTTTACTCAAGAGCCAATTCCTAAATTCAAAATTTATTTCAGTGTCAGGACTCTACTTACTTTTAACTAAAAAATAATTCATAGATTTTAAAAATGTTTGATGTATACACAGAAGTATTTGATATAATATCATGAAGAATATCTTCAGTGATTTTAATTAGTTACTTTTAGATGATAAAGAAGTGTGAAAGATTTGAAAAATAAAGTCACTGATAATGAAAGCTGCCATCAATTTCACCTGGCAGAAAAAGCTCTCAGGTTATACAGGCACATAAAAATGTTCAGTGCCAGTCTGTACCTTTTGTTTATGACATAAGGAAATAGGAAGTTCAACAACGAACTTTTTAGCCAATGTCAACTAACTTCAAGCTGTCAACACTTGCTATGTTAACATAACAAGAAGATCTGGGAAGGATACAGTAAGTGCTCTTCTCTGATCTAACAGAAGTAAATAAAATAATCTCTTCAAGCCTGGTGAGTCCCTGTTGACTGCAATTCTCCACACTAAGGAGGTTTTAGGCACTGAAAACCAATAATAATTCTTACACTTACATGAGACCTAAAGTGTTTTCAAAATCTTTCATATCCATTCTCCTTTTGCCCTCACCCAGCTCACCATCTCCATTTTCCAACTGCAGACCCAACTCAGTCTCGGAAACACAGGCTGTAACCACTTCAACACTACAAGACACCATGCAGGATCTACTCCAGTGTAGGGGCAGAAAGGGGGAAGCGGCTGTGTCCTACCCTTGCCCGGCCCTCAAAGGCTGAGAGTGGAGCTTCTGTCAGACACAGGAGCCACCAGAGCAGAACTTGGGTGGGATGGACAATCAACTGGACCTCTGGGCGCACACTATGCACAGGAGTTTCCATGCACTCTATGCCCCCAAGCCCCTTTCCAAGTGAGTCACTGTCATATTTGGAAGCATGTGCTCTGTTGAGGTATCCTAAGGTCCTGAGGTATCCTAAATTCCATCTATGGCGTACAGTCCCTCAACCTCACTGCACAATGGATATGTAACCATCATTACAGCTTGCACCAGAGTGGTCCCTATACACAGAAGGCATTATGAGTTACACCATGGAGAACTCCACACTCTTGTCAAATGTCCCATAGAGACTTCACCACCCTTGACATGAACTAAGTTGAAATGAGGCACATTCAACACTTTCTAAGGAAAAACAACATTTTACAGATCAAAGAATGCCAAGACAACTGAGCAGTGGATTTCAGAGAAGTAATTCTCCATTTTGAAAGTGAGCCAGAATTCTTATCTTACCCTCCTCTAACAAAAGGATTTTTACCAAAATCCTTTTACCGCATCAGAAACTTTTAAATTTTAATTAGAAAACTCCCTATTTGGGTTGTGGTGATAAAGCGTGAAACCTGCTCGGAAGAACAACAGCTTGGGGTCCAGGTTACTCTGGCCAGCTGCTCATCTCCCTGAGCCCCGCTGCAAACATCTCCGAGTCTGTGTAGGTGGAGTGCTGCCTGTCACTCTAACATCATTCATGTTTTAATATCAAAACACTTAGAAAAATGATTATTAGCACCATGTTTTTACCAGAGGGAAATTGAAGCATTAAAACACTGCCCAGCAATTAGTCTCTTAAGGGCAAAGGCTCCCAAATTGTGGGCAGAGGAAACCTGTGAGTCCTGACTTGCCTTTTCCAAACCTATCTGTGAGGTGGGTTTTCTCCAGGGGACCTCAACTAAAACAGCCTTTGGCAACAGTGTCAATGCAGAAGCTGACCAGAAAATGCAACTAGCTACTCTTTGTTAGACCAGAATGGAGGAGATTTGCAAGACGTAAAACCATGCCATTCTTCTCACTACATTTGCTTTTGCTTTGCAAAGGTTACCTTTCATAACATAGGTTAATACATATTCCTATTGTTACCTTGAAATATGAAATACTAATATTTAATTTCTCAGTCTTAATCTACAATAAGGTAAGCAGTGGTAGATATAACTCACATAGACGAAAGTTTTTTTGAACCTCAATGATTTTAAAGGAATCTTGATATTAAAAAGTGTATCTGCTGTGTTAGGCAATAAAACTCCCATTAAAAGAGAAAGTCAGAACACATCAAAGGAGAATAATAAAATGAATCTGGAATTAAAATGAGATTAATGTTATAATTAAAGAAAAATAAGTTATAAAAGATATTTCTGACAAGATTAAGAAATAGAATAATATTTTATGCAAAAGAGCCATATTCAATGACCAAAGAGTATTGAAAAACAAAATTAAAACACAGGCTCTTGCCTTTTGAGATTTTTATGGGGGTTAATTTTTGAAGGGGAATTTGTGTATATCTGTGCTAGCTAATGCAAAAACACTGGGAAGGAAAGAAAGCAAGGAAATATCGTTAGCAATGCAAGTATCATGGACAGATCAAAACATTTGCAGGTCTAAAATCCATCAGCTAAAATAACTTGAGATGTCAGGTTGATAGATGAATTGATTTTAATTAAAAGACAAGTCAGGATACAATCCAAATAGCCAAATGTTTAATAATTGTGAACTGGTTGAATAAATTCATATGTTCTCAAGTTGGCATATTCAGCCAATTATGCTCTAGAAGAATATTTGATGATGTGGGAGAATGTTCACAAATCAAAAAGTAGGTTGCAAAATAATATTTGGGAAAATATGATATAGAGAAGAATATAGGAAGGCTGTAAAACAAAACATTGAGACTGGTTATCTCTGAATAATGACAATCTGGGTGGTTACTACTACATTTCTTTGAATTTTACTGTTTACTTAAAAGGTGCCATAATAATGATAACAATAATAATACACAGCTATCTAACATTGTTTTCTTCAGAAGGCCCCAAGTCAGAGCCATCTCCACTCACATAGTAACTCCTCCCTGGTTCTTAATAAATACTCCCAGGAAGTCACTCTCTTCCTTCCCCTTTGTAAGGGCCACAAGAGCACTCTGTACTGCTGTTGAATTCAGCAGGTCCAGTGTGTGATTATTGATTTTACTCTGCAAATTTAGAATTAGGTAGTTTGGAGCAGAATGATGAACTCTTTCTGAAATAATGAATGCAAATTAATGTGAAAGTATATCCCCAGGATTTCCTGTAAGAGTCTTTTATTACAGTGACAGTTAAGAATTTTACAAGTACTTATCATAAATAATTTATTGCCTCCGGTGGCATGCTAGAGACCCGATGTGACTGTTACTATGGGAACATCAGTGTCCATATACGGTTTAATTTTATTCCCAGAAACTGAAGTGAAAATCAGCATTATCTTAATGTTACAGATGTGAGAATTTACGCATTGAAAAGCTAAGTAGCTGGCCCAGATCCAACAACAAATCAGAGGGAGAAAAGTAGGAATTAGTCTGCTGACACCCAAGCCAGGACACTTATTGGCTATACTTGGAAGAAGCCTCTTCAAATCATGTGCACTGCCTGCCAGGATACTCAAGATAACAGCCCAGCCCAGCCCAGCCGTAGCCCCATGATCCCCAATCAGGCTGGTCTGAGACAATTTTCACCTGGAAGCAGTTCTCGGGAGGACAAAGCTCTAACTCCATGGTTCTGAATTACCTTTAGTGATACAAATAATCAAACCAAAGCACTGCATGCATATTAACCAGTAATCCTTCTGTTACCCAGTTATGAGAAACTGGAGTGAGCCAGAAGGAAAAGAAATCTATGTTTGCATGCAAGAGTGAGAATGCTAAGAAACACTTAAGACAAGTAAAAGCAGTGTTGTTTCATTCTAAGTAAACGTGGCACAGAGAAGACATGCAGAGCAGAGGTGGACAGAAAGACCAGAGACTTTTTAAGTAGTAATTGTCAGAGCACAGGAGTCCCCTCTGTACTTCTGTCCCTGTCCACCCCCCCACCCCACTCCCCCCAACCCCCTCCCCCCACATACACCATTTTCCAGTCATCTTCTAATCTTCTGTTTCAAGCACAGGGAAAAAACTGAAAAATTCCACAAAAGCTAGATAAGGGAGGCCTATATTTTACATAACAGTTACAGTTTAGGAAATAGTTACAGCATGACTTAGAAAGAGAATTATTTTTCACAAAATTGATCTAAATTCTACCCTCCTCCTCATTCACTATCCACCACTTTTATCCTTTAATACTGCTTAAAAATTTTAGTAATACTTAACAATGGTTCACCTAAACAACAAAGGGTAAATAAAAAAACAACTAATATTTATACCATTAAGCTACTTATTATGGTTTTGAGGAAAGAATTACAGGTCACTCTAAATCAGGGGTTAGCAAATAGGCAGAAGGCCAGGGTCATATGTTAAGTATTTCAGGCTTTGCAAGCTACACAAGATCTTTTTCAAAATTAAAAAAAAAACAACAAAACTGTCTTAGCTCTGTTGTACAAAAACATAACTTGCTGCCTCTGCCTGAAACTATTGCAGTGAGACAGGAAGGGCAGGAGGGCAGAATGGAGGGAGGTAGGGAGGGAGGGAAAGAGGGAAGGACAGAAGGAGGGAGAGAGGGATATTTCCTACCCATCTCAGTCTTTTCCACAGACTCATCTTGTCCACATATTTCCAGCCTCCTTTTGTGCCTGGTATGTGATAGGACTCAATGTAGCATTGCTGATTTAGTGACTGATGGCTAGAACCTCATGGCTAGAGAGACTTCTGCAATTTGTTGCAAGTCTATAAGTCCTTCTCTCATCCTTATTGGACAATATTACAAAATAATTTGATGTTGGCTCTTGTAATATGAATCTTCATATTATCAGATCTCTGAGTAACAGGTCAAAAACAGTCTTATCAATATGAAATGCTCTGACTTACAGCACAAATTATTCTGCATATATAAACACCTAAATGGAAAACGGGATTTAAAGGGAGTGAATACATACGGGGATCTCTTTTACCTGAAAATCATGATGAACAGAACACAGGTATTTCCTGGTAGAGTGGAAGGCAGTTTTTGAGTTGGCTTTTTGCTAATGAGCTTAACATATTATTTAATATAATCCACAAAGGTCACTACAAGTAGAGTAGTCACCCATTTTATGGGTAGAAAACTGAAGCTCAGAGAAGTTGAATAACTTGCTCGTTTCAAAAATTAGTAAGCAACAAACCAGGATTCGAATTCAAGTCTGTCTGTTCTTAAATAGTGGGCTCTATATTACATCTGACTATCGTAGAGCTTTTATTGCTAGCTCTGTCAACAATCTGTCTTGCAACTTCTGAGATGATCACTTTATCTCACTTTTAAATACAAATATAAATAACTACCCACCTCTCAGAGAGAGTTAAAAGAATCCATGAATGTTACAAAATACAGGACATTAAGCTACCTTGTAAGCAATAACTGTTCACTGAATTTGAATTTTGCAGAACATCTGAACTGGCTCAAACCCAGGAGAAGAAGAGAAGAGGAGGAAATGCATGATTTATCACCACTGAGAGGGAGAGGGTAAATTCAATTAAATGATTATATAGCTGGGGGTATAAATTCAGTCAAAGGAGGGTGCAAAGCAGGATTTACAGGAGTTCCGTTTCTAGGAGAATTAACATAAACATTGTGTCAATGATTTTTAAGGGATTTTTGTTTTCACTTTTATTAGCAACAGAGCTTTTCTCCAGAAACCTTATTTTGAAGCCCAGTATAGAAGACAAATTGGCAACTATTCTTAGCTCTGCTTTCTAGTTTCCATGGTGTCCCCTAAGGAACTCTCATGAAACCCCTCAGACCAACTCAAAGTATGATTTCAAAATTCCTCCTCATACATATGCCTCCTGCCTCAATGCCCTGTCAAAAAATAATCTTTATAGTTAATGAAGGATGGGTGTTCTCTTTTCCTAATAACAATATGGAGATCCTGAGCCCACAAGCCCCATTCAGCAATGCTGCTGGACACTAATCCTGGGGTAGTGGGAGTGGTAGGGTTTATTCCCTACCACTTCTCCAAATCCAGTCAACCCTCACCAGAAGCAACTAAATCAGTGTTTCAACCACAGTTGCACACAAACACAGAGGTGAAAAACAAAGAAGTATTCTGGAACAACGAACATGTCAGATCCATAGGACACAGGACTATAAGACTGATTATAGACATGAACTACCTCAGAAATACAACCACTGTGATCTACAACAATGGTAACAATTTCCCATTCAGAAATGCCTTCACCATGATCAAAGGACCCTCCCACTTTAGGGGGTGAGGAAAGCCACAGAGATGGGCATTGGCCCCACGACGAACCAGACCAACCATCTGCCAGGGCCTATCTCGATCAAAAAAATTGGTGCCAGGAGAAGTGCTCCCAATGCCAGCAACCAGAACTACAAAACAAAGAAGGAGCAAATTATGACAGAAGATGGGCTGGAGCAGCTAACCAGAAAGAAGGAAGAGGCACTAAAAGAACACAATCATGTGTGAACTGGTGGCAAGCAGCAAAAAGACACTGGGAAAACTAAGCATAGGCAACTGTGTCCCAGGAAACCATATCCACACCGGACAAAAGGACATTGCTATAGGAAAGAAAAGGAAGACCCCAAGGGACTAAAAATTAAACAATAAATGGTAGTGAAAGAAGAGATGAAGAGACCAGGAGGGTGTGATGGGGGAGGGGGAACACCCAAAAGGCAAATGTAGACAAAACTTATTCAATAAAAATATATATTATTTAAAAAAAAAAACAATATGGAGATCCTCCTCTGTACATTATTTTCCTGTTGATGGTTTTCATATTCACAGACCTAGGTAACTCTAAGCATGATATGATCCAGGTTTTAAGCTGAGGTATTGGAAATATTTATTTCTTCATGTCTCAATACTGTGTACTCTTCAAAGGTTCCATTCTCAAGTGAACTCTTTCCATATGTAGCAGTTCCAGGCTGACATGCTTAGTGCCTACAATCTCAGGAAATACTGACTCTTGATTAATAGCATACATCTCTCCAAGGATTTGATTGACTCATCATCATCATCAGTCATGTGTCTGTTCTGACCCAGTAACTAAAAACTGGAGTAATCAAAATTATGGATGAACTAGACTTAGTTCTTGGGCCCAATCCTAGATTTAGAGGAGGCCAGGTCCATCAGCATACACAGATCAAGAAGGATGGATGTGATAGGGTGATGTTCCAAAGTGATAACCTACTCTGATGACAGTGGTAAACAAGGCCCAGGATGACAGCTGGCTTGCGTGATAACATAAGAAGAAGGCAGAAGTCGAATTCAGTAAGAAAAAATGAAAAAGATAAAAATGTTAGTGGTATGGACTTTCGTTTCCACAAGAAGAAAAAGAATTCTTCCAGGTCTGAAGGGAATGCAAATAAGTTGTGAAGTGATCCAAAAGACTATTTGTCATCAGAATAAGATGAAAAGTAGTCAACAGTGCCTGCATGAGGACTTTGTGTGGGAACTCAGATTATAAAGTCACTAGGGAAGACTTCAAGGGACATTTTTGTAGTGATTCGGTTGCCAAGGGTGAAAGAGCAGAATAGCAAGTCAAGCTCTAGGAGTAAAGCAAGTTCCTATTTATTTTGGACAGAGTATCTAGAAAGATTTAGAGCTGTTGGCTAGACACAAATAACACTAAGTCAACTATATATCTCCTTCATTGTAGTGGTGTGGTGTAGTAGTCCAGTGTCTCAAGTTTTGTAAGCAATAGAGAGAGGTTTAAAAACTGACTTCTACTCATCAGTGGTGAGATCTTGACAAGTAACTTCTTTCCCCTGATCATGATTTTTTCATCTGGAAAATGGGGTCATAATAGTTTCCAGTTCATGGACTTTCATGATTTAGGTTGACGGAGATAACACTGACAAGAAATGCTTGTGCAGTGCCAGTACATAATATGTATACGTAAATGTTGGTGTTCGTATTATTTTTACACAATTTAAGGCAGTGATTTTATAGAGAGAAAAGGAATAGAAATAGAAAATCAAATGGAAACAAAAAAGGAAAAGCTAAAAACAAAACAGAAATTCTAAGACTTAACAAAACAAGAAAGGAAAGAAATAATAAATATGATCAAAGAAGAATTAGAGGAAAGCATCAGTGATGCTAAATGGCAAATACTAAGCATAAGCAAAATATTTTTGGTAACGATGTAAAGGGATTAAGATTCAGCGGCAAATGAGGAACAATTAAAGAAAAAAAAAAGAACGCTCCCTGAGAAAACAAAGAACAGAGGGAGAATAACAGTTCCAAATCATCTATATAACAGGATGTTAATTTAAGGAGTTGCAATTTAAAGAAATTTTCAGAATGAGCTTAGGAAACTTTTGGAAAGATCCACATACACACCTTGATAAGATCATTTATTCATTTCAACATATAGTTAATACTTTTGTTCTCTGTGAATAAGTCAGAAAACAAGATGGACATGTTGATCACACTGTTCAGAGCCTAGCAAAGGAGATAGGAATAAAAGCAATTATGATAGACTGTGATAGGTGCCAGGACAGGTTAGGTGTCCAGAGAAATATCTTGATGGACAGCCTTCATTTTCATGCATTTCCAAGGGGCTGACCTTTGGGTTTTGTCGATGCAGAAATCTAATCTACCCACAAACTCAAAAGTCATCTCAATTTACAAAAATACAGCCATGAGAAGGCCGGTTTGTTGATTTATAGCAAGAAAAAGAAATATGAGAGATACGGATATTTGTGTTTTGAGAAGAACACATACTTTCATGACAGGGTTATCTAGATTGGACTCAGATTACCATCAATGGATTGCTCAAAGAAAAAGGATCACAGTGAAGGAGAGAAGGTAGATGATCCAATATTCTGTGTCACCCAGCAGTGATAGCACAGTGCATAAGCACAGTGCATACAACTGCAATTAACAGTCATTACCTGCCTCACAGAAGATACTGGTGTTCATGCCTCTGGACACCATCTCTCTGGCCATTGCTAGAAGAGCTGCCACATTCTATTTTTCTCAATAGCCCTTTTATAGACTTCCTTACATCTATTAATACCATCCTTTTCCAGACATGATACAATATTCGATACAATATTACTTAACTAAATGCAGTTTTTCTTAGATACAATGGCAATTCTGTCTTGACCCCCTCAGATACCTCTGGACACATACATAGATCACTTGGGATCTAGCAATCTATTGGTTCCTCTCTATGTTAGCTAAATTTATCTATAATGTTTTAATTATTCCCAATGTGTTCACAGTAGAGTTTTAACCTCAGGGGGGGGGGCATTCTGTCTATTTTCCATTTATTATAGCTATTCTCTAGCCAGTTAAGCGATTAGGGGGAATAGGAAAACAATGTTTGGATATTTAATTCTTCAATTCTCTCCTGTGGGGTTGCTGCAAATAAAATTCATCTCTCAACTAAAGAGAGTTCCCTTTGGGAGCCAAAACTATCCCTCTCAGCTTCTTCCAAATCCCTGATCCACAAAAATTATGAGATAATAAATTGTTGTTTAAATTACTAGGTTTAAGGGCAATTTCTTACATAGCAGTAGTACAGCAGGAAATAGAGGGGCAGAACAAGAAAAATGAGAGACAAGGTAGTTGTCTCATGAACTGCTGCTGATGAAATGTTCTTGCATACCACAATCAAGAATGGTTCAGAAAATAACTAAATAACACAGAACAGGAATCTGATTTGTTGTGAAGGTGCCAAATCAGTATACTTACAACACAGAATGTCATGGTTGCGATAAGAATACAAGAAAAAAAGTCTTAAAATTTTAATTTGCAAAGCATCACTCTGGCTAGATAAAGGTCTAGGTAATCCCAACATTCCATTTATGATGGTGTAACAAGATTTTGTGAGTGAGAATGGTGTTCTTTATAGTACTGATCTTCAAAATCAAAAGGATTTCTGTGAGCAGCAGAGACCTATCTAGTTAATACCCATTACATACAAATACAGACAGAAACTACTGTTTTTTTAAACATTGAGTTCTCTATCTAATCTTTTTTCCCCTAAAATTGCCTGCAAACTTCAGTAGTTGATTCTCCCATGTAAAATTCTTGTGATAGTCTTTTCAGGGAGAGCTGGGAAATCAGAGGTTAAAGGAAGTCCTGCTAATTCAATGTTAATATTTGGGGAAGGGATGATTATCAGAGACTAGCAATGCTCCATAAAAAACCATAGTCATTGTCATTATTTAAGTGAAAAAAAATTTAATTGCAATGAAGAGCAGGTGTTCATTCAACTTGTTAAACAATCCTAATGTTTGGGCTTTCATGAAATACACAAATCTTGCTAAAAATGTCTTCCTTATGAACCTCCCCCTTCCCCCAGCATTGTATTATATTTGATACAGGATAAGGAAGCTCTCAAATTTCTGCTGAGATATCCTCTAATTGCTGATTCTGATAGTTGGTGGATGTCATTCATCTTCAAAGTGAATTACTTCTCTTAATATCTTTGATTCATTTTCCATTCAGCTTTCATCTTCTGAGATTCAACAATGGACAAACATAAAAGGAGGAAAGCAAAACTTAAGAGGCATAAATATTAAAAGTCAGTTTGAATCATTGTAAACAGTATATTATGAATATAATTTGCTTCCAAACAAGTAAGGATGTATGATGAGATAGTTGGTGTACTTTGTTCTTGAAGTCAGCAGAGCTGTTGAGTAAAATGCCTAACCTAGACTATGTGAGACCGGTGAGAGCTGTCAGATCATGAGAGCTAGATGGCAAGGATGCAGGCGGGCTGGGGGAGGGAATCTGCAGGTGACACCAAGGAGGCAGCCAAAAGAGTGGGACTCAATCAAGGAGAAGAACAAATTGCTGAAATGAAAGATGAAACCAGCAAGCAAGTTTATGAAAGGTGAAAAAGGGTTCTGACTCAAGGAAGTTTTACTCACAGACATATTAACATACATATGTCAGGTAAAGGAGAAAATGGTTCACAGTCGGATGAATGCCTAGACGGATAAGTTGTTAGTAAGAAAATAAACATATGTATCTGTGATAAGAACTATGAAAATAGTAGGAGAGCTCACCTCATGTGGCTTCCCCCCAGATCCCCCACAGAGAAAGGAGAAGCCTGCAATAACATGTGAGCGACACCAAGACCCCAGAGAGTGATTAACAGTCACACAGGCCAGGTCTGAAAAGTGGGTCTCTAGTGATTAAGTAAGTATTATTAGGGCATGAGACAGAACTTCTAATGCTCTCGGACTGTACTCTTTATTTTTCTAAAGAGACTGGATTTTAAGTGTAGAGGCAAATGTCTATAAATTAGAAAGCATAATAAAGTTCAGGAAGAAAAAGAGAGTTCCTGGAACAGCATAGCTTACCACTGCACTTGCAAATCATTCCCTTACTGTTAAAATAAGCTTTTGGCAAATATATCCAGTTTGATTCTGAAGAAAAGTGAAATAATAAAATCCATGAAACTGGTGCTTTTGACTATCTCATTTAAGGAAGCTAACAAAAGAACAGCAGTAACTGGAGGTGCTCAACACTTCTTGGATTCTGATTAAAATTTTTTTTCCAGAATTTCATTGCAAAGACAAGTGGTAGCAAGTGACAGAATAATACCAGAAATCTGAAATTATGCTACAAAGTGGAAGGAGACAGACTAGATTTTCCATTACCTTAAAATGAGTAAGAGAATGACCAATAAGAGCTTGAACTAGTGACTTTGTCTCAAAGTTGTCTCACAGACATCAATACAATGAGGCATAAATCTTTCAAAAATAGAGCTAGCATATGGGTTGCCTTCTAACTGTGTGAAATATATAAAAATGCTAGAAAAATGTGATCAGAATTCCAATACATTATGGATAATTCTTGAAATAAGGCAAGAATATTCATGCAATCCTCAGCAATATGCATAACAATAGAAATCTGAAAATATACTGCATGAAAAAATGCTAATGAAACATTAATAAGCAAAAATTTCTGAGCATGATCACTGAAAGTAGAGAGTTACTAGGGATTAGAAATCTATTGTTTGGGGGAAAGTGAAGCTGTATAAATAAAAAGGGACAAAATTAGACAGCAAAGAGTTCATTTTTTATATAAAAGAATTAAGTGAAAAATAATATATAAATCATGATCTTAAATTAAAAAAAATAAAAATAACGCTGTTGCCTCTAGATACTGGGAATATGGGATAGTCTAAATTTTATCATAGACTTTCTTAGTTTTCAAACAATCTCATTTGCGGCTATTTAAAATATCATTTCTTTAAATGATACTACAGATTTAAGTCTACCACAGTATATAAAGAAAAGAGCATATGTCATTTGTAACCTACAAAAAAATTATTGCAAAGAAGATAGGAACAGATGGATTCTGTTTTCATTTTGGTGATAATACATAGGTCTACATTCAGGATAAACAACCACAGAGTGATTGAGGTAGAGAAGAAGAAAAAAAAATTTTTTTAATGAGAAAATAAAAATAAATTTTTACTAGACTCTTAAGAGTAAGACTTTTCAGAAAGTGAATGGATGCAAAATAAAAATTGGAAGTGATATTACATAAAGAGACTATTAAGCAGAGTTGACTTCCTACCAGGTTTGAGACATAATATGCACGTGCTTCATATTGAAGGTGAAGTATTTCTATTGAGACATAGAATCATAGATGTCTAGACCTAAGAGGAATTTCACAGATTTTCTAATATTCAATTCCTTCATTTTATAGGAAAAAATTGAGATCTAGAAAGGCAAAAAAATACCTAGAAAGAGCTTAGAATTTGAACAGAGGACTTCAATGTTCCTGTATGTGAGCACTGCAGCCAACTTCAAAAAAAGAGAACATGCAATAATGGTTACTTGACAAATGCATTCTTAAAAGTATCAAATTTTCAAAAAGTATAAAGGGTTGGATAACAAATGGGCAATTGAAAGAAGGTTCTATTTATAAAATGAAAGTAGAAAACGTAGGGGTGGGTAGGATAGTTACACGAGATGTCAATGAAGCCAAATACACCTCAGAAAGTACGCCAAAGATTAATTGAGACTGGTCTGAATCCAGGGAGGGAATGCATAGAATTTGATAACTTTCTAATAAAAAATGATTGATGGAAATGATGAAATCTGAGGTGGTGTTTAAGGCCTATGTTTTAAGAAAGACATACATACAGGCATAGAAGTAATTTTTTATGGAAAGCCAAATAGCAAAGTTTTCTAAAGTCATGAATGGAGAACTGTGGGCTAATGGAATTCTTTGTTACTTAAATAAAAAGTAGGAAGTAGAAAGGGAGTAGATTAATCTAGAAACAAGTGACAAAATGCTGAACACAAGAACACGGAAATAAGCTATATGTTTATAAAATTATTAGAGAAGGAATAGTGCACCCAAGCCTCAGGAAGAATATATCCTCTCTAATAAGTAGAAATAAAAATGTACAACAACAACCAAAAAAAAAAAAAAAAACAGTATAAAGAGTGGGTTGAGGATATACAGATTTAGGTTTCTGTTATGTTAACACTAAATCTGAACTAGAAAAAGCACAGAAATTCATTAAAGAAACTCATCACCATATAAATAATAAAAGGAGAAAAGCCTGGCTACTGATACATACTCAATTGAGACTGCTTCGTTTCCTCTCTTTTTCTATCACTTAGAAAAATAAAGCTCTAAATTAAAAATGTTTTTGAAATTTTTTGAATAAGGCATTGGCAGCTTACAATTAAAAAAAATAAGATTGTTAAGTGTTATTTTCATGACTAATGGGACCTGTCTGTCCTACTTCCCCATAGAACCGGAGGCTCCTGCAATTATACAATCAAGTCGGCTGGAGAGAAGCAGGCAGGGGCTCTTCTCACTATGGGGAGATGTCTTTTAAGGGAGGCTGTCCTATGGAAAATGGCTACGTTTTGCCAATTGGAGCTTTGGCTGTGAGCCAGGGATCTTATCATCCTATCAGCTTCTCTCCCTCTGGCAGTCCTACTGCTAACATTCTCAGGCTCTATTTAATAGCAAAAGATGGCATGTCGATTTCCAATACCAGGATGCATTTTACTCTGTCCAAATTAGGGCTAGGTTTATACCCACTCAGATCATTCTTTTTCTTCATAATAATGGAAGCTGGGGTTTTTTTTGGTTGTTGTTAGTTTGTTTGTTTAATGTCAGTCGTTTCAACCAGAATTGAAAGATAGCATAATAGCTCTATCCTAATTGTCCCTTTGTGTAACTGCAACTCTTAGCAAGGTACTTTGTACAGAGTATATATTACATGTAACAGTGATTACATGGATGAATTCTCTCTCACACAGCACTGTGGCTATTAAATGCTTCCCTAATCTATGTCAAACAGGTAACATTTTTTAATCCTGGAACGACAGTTCAAATATCTTTCAAAGTTTATTCCTATTCATCTTGCATAGTGCAACTCTAAGCATTAATGTTTTTATTTCATTGGAATGTGCTCCAAAATTAGGAAATCAAATCTAAGTACATAAATTGGACCAGGAAGTAGTATCTTGGCCATTTTATTATACCTATTACAACTATTTCCAACAGCTTTCCATCTTCCCTGCACTATTTCATGCCCCGAAAGGCATGCTTCACAGAGCTCTTGGTTCTTTACGTAGCAGATTCTATTTAAATACACAGACAGTGTCAGACTGTGCCCATTATTGAGAGTACCCTAACAACGTAAAGTAACACTGCAGTAGAAACAATATGATTGGCAGCTTTCTATGTTCTCTTTTTGGGGGGAGGGGAAGGGAAGCTTGTAAAATTAAGGCTTGGTTTAAAGGAAATTTCAAAGGAAAAAAAACTAGTGACATCTAGAAATGTCATTAAAACAATATGCATGTAATCATACACAGTACTATTTAATATCCTAATTATTGCAAGATCTTAACTTGCTGTAGGTTCTGAGAAACTCTCAAGAATACTATATATTGAAATCTTTACTCTGTACTTATATTTTGTAGAGTTTATGTGATTTTTAAGCCATGTCTAGCCTCTAGCCTTTTTCAGACAATGGGCTTATTCTACTAGGATTCATGGTGGGAAACACATTTCCTGAGAAAACAAACCTCTTCACAGTGCCTGGAAGAGATGATTTAACAAGATTTTATTGCAGGTATCCTTATCTAGGTTTCAGACTATTATCTTAATTATTCTAGTAGCAGGATAATGTCTTAGAAAAAGGATGTTAAGATGCTCCACAAATTACTCTTTTCAAATGATACTATATATATGTGTATATATATATATATATATATATATATATATGTATATACCTCCTGCTGATTCTGTTTCTGCTGTTAAATAGTTGGAAACCTTGGGAATATGATTTCTTAAATCTCCATCTGGTTTCATTTTTCTCATTTGCAAAATGAAGGAGTTGAATAAGATCAATGGTTTAAAATATTTGGCAACAAAACCCTTTCTTCAAATAAAATATTTTGTCAAACTCTGAGGTATGGAATAGAATATGGGTCCATTAACATAGTCTGAAAATAAGTGCAAATACTATCTTATGTCCATTTAACTACGAAATAGTCTAATTCCCATGAATAGATTCATGGTTCGTGTTAACAAATATTCACTGAAAACTACAGTGTTAGGTCTGGCAATGATTCTGATAAACTCCAAGGAAAACAGGCCATGACCTGCTTATTTCAGCAGATTTTCCAGAAGGAGATCATATTCCATAAAAACAAAATAACCAGTTTTAATTATAAAAGGATAAACACAATAGGAAGTGATAACTTCTTGCCAGAGGGTCAAAGAAGTTTTCGCTGTAGTGAAAACAGGCAGTAAGGGAAATGAGGACCATTCCAATAGAGGCAATCAGGGAATGAGGACACCAGGGAAGGTAAGAGGCAGGTTTATTAGTACCGGTGCTGACTCAGCAGATTCATATCCAAAGGCTGAACCCACTACTAGGAAATTAAGGGTTTACATACTCTGGTGTTATGGGTGGGCTGTCACTGCTGGTAGTACATGGCCTGATGTGACAAAGATAGAATGAGGAAGATTCAAGGAGAAAGCAGGCCTCCCTACCAACAAACTGAGTCAGTAAGTCATAGGTTATCTATCTAGATGCCTCTAGGCTTTATTTCTTAGGTTACTGTGCTTCAGTCTACTTTAGGTTATCATGTTTTTACCTACTATCATGCCACATTAGGGGTGGATGTAGATCAGGACATAAGATGCCTCCCCATAAGATGGGGAAGATGCTTAAGGGTTTCCAAGTGGGACAAACATAGCTGATAAAGTTGTGGAGGCAGGAAACTGACACATTAAGAGAAAGGCAAGTATCCCAGTGTGGTTGCAGTCAAAAAGGCACAATGGGAACTTTGAACTGCAGCTGGGAAATTAGATTGGAATCAGATTATGAAATTCTTTAAATTTCATGATAATGAGGTTTGTCTTAACCTCATTTTTCAGGAAATAGAAAGCTAGTGGAGTTTTTTTTTTTTAATAGAGAGTTACATCAACAAAAATGTACTTAAAAAAGAACTTCTCAAACCATGTATAACTAGAAATGAAAAAGAATGGTGATGGGTCGATCAGAGAATAAAAATTTTATGAGGAAGTGATAAAGACCCAGACTGCTACAGAGAGATGGATGTAATTATGTCACCCCAAAATGTGGAATTCCTGATCTGTAATATGACTGCATTTGGAGACAAGGCTTGTAGGAGGTAATTAAGGTTAATTAAAGTCATAATTCTGGGGTCCTAACCCAATAGGATTGTTGGTCTTATAGGAAGAGAGAGAAGGAGGTCATCCTCTGCAAGTGCAAAGACCAAGGAAAGGTCATGTGAGGTCTCAACCTGAAAGAAGCTGAAGGCCAGGAGAACCCTTACCAGAATCTGACCACACTGCCACTAAGACCTTGGCCTTGTCATCTCCAGAGGAAACAAACTTCTCTTATTGAAGTCACCAAATCCACGGTATTTTGTTATGGCAGCCTAAACAGACCAAGACAGTGATAGTAAGGATAGCAGAGAAAGGACGAATGTCAGCAAAACGTCAGGGACATAGAATCAACATGATTTGATATCTAATCCACTTTGGATGGGAGGGGCAAAGGTCAAGAGTGGTTTTGATTTTAACCCAGAGATGAGAGATGTTACAATATCCTTTACCGAGAATAGAGAGCAGCAGGGAAGAACAATTCAGAGCTTAATTTTTCTTTCTGATAAATTTGGTGACTGAATTTGAGGTACTGGCAACAGAGCCATGCTGTCTTCCAGCATGTAAATGAAAATATGGGTTTTGGGGTTAAGACAGCAGATTGAACTAAAATCTAATTTAGTCTGGAGTCATTTGCAGAGAGATAATACCATGGGTTGTTCATGAATGAACAAAAACATTCATGCACAGAAGGGTCAAATGACCCTGAGTTTACCAAAAACATACTTATCTTTATATTTGCTATGTAGGCCTGGTATATGTGTGTTTTTATAATTTCAAAAAAAAAATTGTGCAGTAAAAGAGAGCTGGAGAATGCAAACTATCTACCTTTAAAATGGCAAATAAAAAATGTACTTTAAACACCCTAAGTATCCCATTCTGGTCTGATACATGTGTAATTTGCTTCTGTTGGCAAAGAAAAGACTAAACAGAATTTACTAGACCATACAGTTCTACAAACAAAAGATATTATGACCTGAAGCAGGGTAAAGGGTAAGCTGTTCTTCAAATAATACACAAATTACCTTTGAAAGGTCTGAAAGCAAAAATGGAACATTCTATCCCATAGGGATGCTGATTAGCAAGAGAATTCTACAGCTAGGAATCATGGTTCTTGAATTTCACAAGTGACAATGGAATAACTAAATTGGAGAAAGAAGATAAGAAGCAACAATAGACACAACAAAAGAAATAACTGAAGCAGAACAAGATACTATAAAATAAAGTTACATAAACATTCAACTAAGTGGGACAATAAATAGGGAATAGCAGAGAATATGTTGAAGGTCCTTCGCTGTAAAAATGCCGACTCCTTTTAAGAGCATTTGACTTCCAAAATTCATAGAACTTGAAGACACAGACTTGGGAGATCCCAGTAGGAACATAGACCACTGAAGAGGGGCTGGAAAAGTGCGATATAAATCCAGAAATAAAGGAAAGAATGGTATCCCAGGTGAAGACTCCTGTAATTTAGTACCTATTGTAGAACAGTATATTTCTGAAAATCACATGGATATCATTCCTATGCTCAGAGGTACTCAATCCATTTCATTGACTATTTAGTGACATTTTAAAATAATAAATACAATACTGTTTCTAGATTCTCTAATTCAAACATTTCTGTTGATTTTCTGTTAACGACTGTGACAATTCATACTCTAATTCCACGCTGTCACAACAGACATACACAGAAATACAAGACATTCTCTCTCCTGTCTTTTTCTGCTTAATGCTCATTTTCATTGGATGATCACATAAATAATGCTTATGGCTAAGTCAAATAGTATTCTTTGATTTTATTTCTTCTCTTGCTCAACCTTCTTTCCTGGAGTAACTAGAACTATTTTTATTTTTGTTTAGGCTTCTCTGAAAGTATTATTTATTCATTTAATTTCCTGAACTTGCTGGCTTGGGTGTAGTTTTTCTGAATGGAATCAAGCACTTTTGATGTTACTGTTTTCTTTCTTTTTCCTTGGACACTTCCTTCCAAATGTCTTTGGTCTGTTCCTCCAACTAGACCTGGATTATCTGGAGACCTATTGAACAGCTACTATCCTAGGTCCTTTTTCACCATTATCACAAGGATTCCCTTAGCCTGCCCTTCCCTCACCATCCCTACAACTCACCCTACTTCCTGCTTTCTACTCACAAAATATTGAGTAGTCACTATGTTCTAGACATTGTTCTAGGTGTTATGGTTAGACCAGAAATAGAATGAAGAGTTCAGTGTTGGGTTTAGTGAGTTTGAAGTATCTATTATAACTTTTCAGAGCTTTGAATGTGTAAGTATTGAGTTCAGAGTGAGTTTAGGGCTGCGGGGGTATACATCTCAGAATCATTAGCCTATACATAGTATTTTAAGCACTGAAATTGATGAGATTATCCAGGGACATGAGTGTAGAGAAAGAATCTATGTGTGGAGCTTCAGCATTTAGAGATCAGGAGGACAAGATAAATCCAGTAAAGAAGACTGAAAAGGCAAGGTCAATGAGAAACAAGGGGAAAAAATGTCCAAAAAACTAATGAAGAATAGTTTTCACGTGGGCTTCCTCAATATGACTGCTTACTTCACCAAGTCAGCAAGGAACCTTTTTCCCCTCAGGAGGCCTTGGTCTTTCTTTCAAGAGTTTTATCTTGATTAAGTCAAGCTCTGGGTAAAGTCCTTTTATATATAACTCAGATAACTTTAAAAACTTGATTCATCTGCATAATCCTTTCACCTTTGTCATACTTTACTGGTCAGAAGGAATTAAGGTACCACTCACACCCAAGGTAGGGGATGAGACAGGGCAAGTGAATACAAACAGCAAGAACTAGTCTTAGGATCCTTAGTTGAAAGGGAAACATTCAAGACAAAGAAGAGATGTGGTAGTTGACAGCAATTTCCTTGAATAAGTAAGAAGATACAGGTGAATGTGGGGATACTGAGCATGGATGTTCTGACAGAAGGTAAGAGTATGTGGATGTAGGTGGAGGGGTTCTAGCTGATGTGGCAGTGGGAACACAGGTCAGCTCCCTTCTGTTTACTGGATCCTATATTCTCCCCTTTCTCTATTTCCTTATTTCATAAAATTTATTTGATTTTTGAAAAGGTGTAATGGGAGTGACTTTCAAGCAACTGCTATTCAGTATGAAAATAAACTCTTCCTTAGGGGACCTAGTGTAGCAGATCCCAAATGTGGCTCCCAGACCCAGATCACCTGGGAGTTTGATAAAAGTGCAGATTCTTCTGCCAGGCACATTGGCACATGTCTGTAATCCCAGCTACTTGGGAAGATGAGGCTAGGAATCACTTGAGTCCACAAGTTCAAGACTACCCGGGGCAACATAGCAAGACCTAGTCTCAACAAAATAGCCGGGTGTGGTGGCGCACGCCTATAATCCCAGCTACCTGGAGGCTGCAGCTAGGGGTCACTTGAGTCCACCTGGCAACATAGTGAGAACTAGTGTCTAAAAAAAAAAAAAAAAAGGTGCAGATTCGTGGACCCAACTTTACACCTACTGACTTTGAAAAACTCTAGTGGGTGCCAGGAACTCTGTTTAACAAGCCCTGTGGGTGATTGATACTAAAGTTCAGGAAACTCTGATCTCCTAAAGGCAATTCTTTGCAAAGAAGCAGTTAAGGATTATTTTATTTGTTCTGAATCCTTACAAGACTTTCAGACTATGAAGTGACCATCTTTTAGCAGATCAGTTGTGAGGTACCCATACCAGCTAAGTGCCCATGTTTGAGACTGCTTCCTCTGCTGAAGAGGCAGGTCTTGTATTTATATCCCCGACCACATCCTCATCCTGCACCCCTCTGTCCACACTAACTGAACAGAAGAAAACCTTACGCTCAAGGCCAGACAAACCACTGGGTGGTTAAAATTACTGGATTTCTGCTAGGGACAAAAAACCATGGTTAGTGCTAAACTGCTCAGGTATATAAAAAAGGACTGATGTCCACAGCGAGCCCTGGGCAAGCTTAGGGTCTATGTTTGTTTAATCTGTCTACCTTTTTGTTTTTCTTTTTTGCTTGAGTTTGTATATTTCTTGTACCAAAGAGACTTGATCAGGATTAACTATTGATAAGGAATGCTGCATGATTGCTTGGTCATAATTATTATTACCCACTGGAAAGCTTGCCCAAACCATTAGCTTATCCATGCTATTGTATTGTTTTGGCAGCTTCATACAAGCATATTGATGTCTCTGTCCAATTTTTGCTTAATTCCCCACGTGTGAAAACAAATTCAGTAGCAACTTATTTCATTCCAACACTAAGCCCTTGGAATTCTTTTGCAATTGCTCTGGTTCTCCAAGAAACTCGTGCAAATTGCTTTGTAAATCAACAACCAAGGAATCAATATCTGCGATGTTCTTTCAAAGAATTCAAAGATAAATAGTCCCCATAAGCCACTGTCACTGAACTGCAAAGTTTGAAAGGAAATATTCGGAAAAGGAAAGTATACAATATTACCAAAAAGGTCATGTGGTAGTGAATAAGAGCTAGAATGTGATTTGAGAGGTGGGTATTTATTCTGAGGACACTATTAACATAATAGGAATATCGGGATCAAGTTTTACTTTTTTGATCATGGTAACTGATTTAAGAACTAATACAAATAAAAACTGTTATCAGAAAGTCATTTGCAAAGGTGTTTTAAATTCAATGTCTTTTTAAAATATGGCACAATTATAGATTATCCTAGGATGAGAGACACCATATAGGTCATCTGCTCTACTTCACTCTGGCATGGTGGCTGATGACACAGAGCCATCTCCCATACTTCAAATAATAATTCTACAGAAAGGAATAAATACATTTTGAAACCCAAAATGTCAGATGCTATTTTGAAATAATGCTCTTGGAAATGTTTGAAAAAGTATTGCTTCTTTTCCTTTTGTCATCCTGGGAGAAAGGATATTAAGCACTGGGGCAGACATTGATTATTGCTCACAGAATTGGTTCTCCTTAATCTCCAGATGTTTCCTTGTCAAGAACCTGGTAAAATAAAGAGTAGCTAATTCCTAGTTTTCCTTAAGGCTATGTGTTTCAGATACTATTGTTGGGTAACAAATTATGACCAAATTAAGAGGCTCAACACCTTCTCAGTATGCTCATAGATTCTATCAGAATCTTGGGCAGCGCATCAAAGGTCTGGCCACTCTGTCAAGCAAGCATGATTTCTATCAAAGTAGTCCAAGCCCATTCAGACTCTAGAGGAGAGGAATTAAGACTGCAGCTCTCAATAAGGGAGTGGCAGAGTCACCGGGCACATGGAACAGGAGATATTTTTTCAGCAATCATTGGAAAATGCAATGACTAAGTTCTGAGTAAGAGGATATAAATGAAATTGGTGTATTTAACTTGCTGGAAGTATCCTGAAGGGGATGTTGTATGTGACCAGAAGGTTCCCTTTTCTCATCTATTTTCTTTTCAGGTGAAATATGAGGTAACTGTAGAAAAAGTAGTAGTTTTGAATTAACAACTGACAATTACAGAGCAATGAGCTGGAAAGAACCTGGGTTGCAAATGATCATGGGGCCATCAAACCATTTCTGAAATTCTTACATTTACATTATACAAATATAAACTTCTATTTTTTTTAAGTTACTGCAGATTGCATTGGGAACAATATTAGTCTCAATAAAACATCAAAAATGAAGACAGATGATGTGATTTCAAATTGAATTACTGGATACTTAAAGATAATAATGCTTATCTGATTAGGGCTTGATGAATATTGTCTTCCATGTATTAAGGATTATGGTCTTTTATAAAAGCTTTCTTGTTATAATGCCTGACATGGTTACAAATACTTTACTATATTTAAAAACATGTATGAGGTTGGTAAAAAATGGAAATAGAGAAATACATTTACTCATGGAGTAAATGCAAACTGAATTATAAACTAAACAATGGGCTAATATCAAATGCATTTCCATAAAAGGAACTATTATGTGGCATGCTGATTTTCAGCCTTTCAATTTCCTGAATCGTACATTTACTCTTTTGTAACTATCTAAGTGAGCTTGCTCTTGAAATATTTCATTGACAATGATATGGGTGGTCATTGCAGAAAATGAAGTATGGGTTCTTAAATAGCATTTAATTGGCAAAAGACAATTTTCTCATTCAAAATTGTAAATATTAGCAGACAAGCTTCATTTCAAAGTCAAGGACTTTTGCTTTTACAAAGCACGCATCTCTAATTCTATCCTTTATAGTGCAGTACTCCTATTTTTGAAGATAAAATTTGAAATCACTCAAAGTCTGAAGGAAAGTTTTAAAATAACAAGAGCTTAACTAGGCAGCTTTTCCTATCTTTTTTTTTTTTTTTTTTTAAGGACCATCTGTCCTGTCCTGGCTGTATCATCTTACTCAAACTACTGCACTATCCTGGTTTGAAGGCATAGACTAACTCTGACAAATGCCTCACAATACATGGTGCATTGATCTCAAGAAATAGTGGTAAACGCATCGGGTGGACAATGGAATATTAGTAATACAGTAAAACAGGATAATCAG
Source organism: Uropsilus gracilis (assembly GCA_004024945.1). NCBI lineage: Eukaryota > Metazoa > Chordata > Mammalia > Eulipotyphla > Talpidae > Uropsilus > Uropsilus gracilis. The sequence goes on along the minus strand of PVHY01003496.1, from coordinate 77,587 downwards.
GATGGATGAAAGCAGAAAGGCTGGGCAGAATGTGGCGAAAGAAAAGGTATAACAAAGATGGGGTCTGATTTCTTTGTCCCAAAGAGAACCTGTGCCGCTATCTGACTTCAAACAAAAGACATTACCAACACTTATCAATGCAACTAGCTTCTCTGAGGAAAATAAAATGCCACTACCGAGGTGGAGGCTGAAGTTTCAGGGCAAATCGCGAGGCACCAGCTCTGCGTGGGTTCCCCGAGGTGAATGACGTGTGGGATTCGGCCGCGGGCGGGCCGGTTACGCCGCGTCGAGACAGGTGGACCGCGGGGCGTGACTGGGGAGGGGCCGGGGTAGCGCCAGCAGGGCCCTCACGCCCCGGCAGCGCGCGGGAGACGCTTTCCGCGCCAGCCGGCCGGCACCCGCCGGAGCCCTCAGGCGGGCAACCCTGCGAGTGGCTGGAGCGCGGCGCCCGCCGGCGGGGTTGCCATGGTTCCCGCAGGTCACGTGGGCGCGCTCCGGCGCCCCCTCCCGCGCGCCGCGGCGGGGCGCGGGGGCGGGGCGGCCCGGGCGGGGGAGAGGAGCAGCCGCGGCTAGAGCGGGAGGAGCCGGAGATGCTGCCAGCCCTCCCGGGGCCGTGCTCGCTCTCCCGCCGCCGCTTCACGGAGCCATCGCGCGCCGGGAGCCGCGGGCCGGGCCAGCCGGGCCGCCGGGGCCCAGTGCGCCTTGCTCGCAGCCGGTAGCGCCTCCAGCGCCGTCTGCACTTGCTCGGCGGCCGCGGGGCCCCAGGCCGGACCGGGCGGGGGGCTAGGTTGGCTCCCAGGCGCCCGTCGCCCCGAAGGCAGGATGAGCATCGAGATCCCGGCGGGACTGACGGAGCTGCTGCAGGGCTTCACGGTGGAGGTGCTGAGGCACCAGCCCGCGGACCTGCTGGAGTTCGCGCTGCAGCACTTCACTCGCCTGCAGCAGGAGAATGAGCGCAAAGGCGCCCCACGCTTCGGCCATGAGGGCAGGACCTGGGGGGACACGGGCGCCGCCGCCGGGGGCGGCACCCCCAGCAAGGGGGTCAACTTCGCGGAGGAGCCCATGCACCCCGACTCAGAGAACGGGGAGGAGGAGGAGGAGGCCGCAGAACCAGGGGCGTTCAACGGTGAGGACCTGACCCCTGCCCACCCCCTCTCCCCACCGCTGCAACCCCCTCTGAGCTTTCATCCCGCAGATCTGATCTCCCACTTCTTCCCTACCTTCCCATCTCGCCCACCCGCTTTGCATCCATTTCTGTCTCTCCCACTCGCCCACCTTCCTACTCTGCTCCCTTGTCATGCCCTCCCCCTCGCTCCCTCCTCTGGAGGTGGGGAGCTGAAAGGTGAGGATTCTCTACCTGTCTGCCCCCTCTCCTCCCCGGGCTCAGGCAGAGGACGGCCGGTTGGGGGTGGACACTGATAGACAACTTGAACAGTGCTCGGCGATGGTCTGCTTGACGACACCTTTGTGTGTAAAGGAAACGGGCCCTCTTGTTCTCTTTCAGTCTGTTTCTTAATGGTGTGTCCAAAGAGAAAAAGCGAGGAGTGTCACATGTGATTGGCTCTTCTGTTGTTGCGACGGCAAATTTACTAAAAGGAGCATGGCATTGGATTCACTGGGGCAGAACAAAATTTAAGATAATAACGTTGACATTCTTGGAAACCGAGTAATCTGTTTTCTAATTTGCCCATGTCTTGTGATATTTTGGACACACAACAAAGCGTTCTGTTGAGTCTGCTGCCCGTGGGGTCTGTGGAATGAGGAAATGGGCTAATGGTTTGCTCTATATTTAAAACAAATATTGAATGATTTGGTGCCTTTTTTTTTTAAGAAAAAAAGTATGTGAAAAATACTGTAGGAAGTTCTGAAAGCTTGTTAGTTGTCTTTAGAATGAAAAGCCAGTGAGTAATTGTAAGGACTGTGCCAGACACTGAAACTAGAAAGAATGAATGGGAAAGAAAAAGGAATTTTCTCAAATAGCTGCTCCTGGCAAGTCCCACCCCTTCTACTTACAACCCTCTTTCCCTAACACATAGGCACACACGCACTTTTACAGCCTCCTGTATTTATATCTTTGTGATGCCCCAAGCTAAAATACCATGGTGTGCAAATGTGCGAATGCTCTCCCTTTGTGGTGTAGCGCAGATAGGCATTCAGCATTGCACCAGTTTTTATGTTCATGCTTGTGGTTTGTGTGTCCACAGAACAGTTTAATGAAAATATTTTAAGGTACCATTTCATTGTCATGTACCTTCCTAAGAAAGTGTTTCTTTCCTTTGCAGAGTTGTTGAAATGTGTTATAAAATCAAGTGTGTTTTTAGTGTCTTTGAAACAATCACAAAAATCATGTCAATTAATGCTTTACGAAGAGGGAAAATTATTACTTTAAAAATTGTAATTTTGACTTTATAGTGTTTCTGAGATAGGATAGCCTTTTAAGTCATTGTCGTAATTGTTCTTTTATTGCACAAGAATTTAAGCGTTTAATTAAATGCTTTTCTTAGTAGAAACAAGAAAAGGATAGAAGAATACATATTTGGAATAGATGGAAAGGAGAATCCAACAATGGATGACATAGAGAGGACGGAGGCCTCTGATGCTTTCATGCTCCTGACACACACACTTGCACTCACACGAGAAAAATGAACTATTTTTCCCATTGAGGAAATTAGATACTAAAGGACTTGGTAAAGAAGCTGTGTGTCTTGGATACGATCCATTGTTAATATTATTGAAATATTTTGTTTATGCTTTAGAATATCTTTACGTTGATGATTCCATTTTCTCCTTTCAACATTGTATTTTGTACACAGAATAGATTTTTATTTTTTGCAGCAAGGTGAGAGACTTAACTTTTAAGCAGCAGGGATCATTTTCTACGGTTTCCTGTCCTGGAAGGTACCTTTATTGTAGTACTCTGTGAGTTTTAATAAATATTTTTTAACCTATTGTACTGTTTATTCCCTAGCCATATTCCCAAGGACTTTAAAACTTTGTTGACTGCAACCAAAGGCCATTTGATCACTATTCTGTACACACATACATATACAACTGAATCTTGGTAGTACTTCTTTCTGCTACATGCAATAAAAAAATCTCTGCTAGAGTATTTTCGGTGCTAATCATTTCTTTCTTATTTTTTTTTTTAAATTATCTTGAGACCCTCAGTTTAAAAATAAGCATAGACTTCTAAGGGGTTGTCAGTCTTTTTGGTAAAGGTCCACAAAATAAATATTTTAGGCTTTATGAGCAACATATGGTCCTGATCACTTTTTTTTTTTTTTAAACTACTCTTTAGCCACATAGTCCCTCAGGAGATTGGGAATGTTCACAACACAAGACCAAGGTTTATGAACCCTTGGTGGGGGGAAGGACAGTGTAGGTGAGTCAAAAATTTTGTGTGTAGGGGAAAGGTGTAGGGGAATAACAGGAATGAGCTATCAATGTAAGGTCTATAGAAGTGCCAAAATTGTACAAAAAACACCAGATACTTGGGTAATTCTCCTGTCATAGTAAAGAATACTAGAAGACCAGCCTTAATTTACTGTGACACAGCACAACACCAGCTGGATCAATAATTCTTAAGGGATGTTGATTCAAAAATGAATACTATTTGGTAACATTCTTGGAAAACTTTTTTGAAAATGTTAAGGTAGGGCCTAGGATGATTTTTATTTAACAGATATCCCAGTTTATGATGTTATCCATAGTTCCCTGACCTTATTCTGAGAAACATTATCATATAGTGAAGATATCTCTTAATTTTACTAACAAAAAAATAGCTGCTGTCATCTTTGCTATGTGTGATGCACTATTTAAATGCTTTAATTCATTATTCCAGCTTCATCAGAAAGATGAGACTTACTTGCCCAGTATTTCATCACCATCAAAACCAGGATTGGAGCAAAAGTAGGCCTGGCTCCATCCTTGTGCCTTTAATTCCCAGATTTCATGTCTATATCGGGGTCAGGCTGGGTCATCTAGCATCCCTTTTATTTCAAGTAGTGCTTAAAACCCTTAGCGAGTACTACACATAAGGCTCTGAAAAATTGTCTTGTCCCAATTCACACATAAGACTAGTAAATACCAAAAGTTTCATTTCTTATTCATATTTGTCTAACCTAAGACTATCGGAATTTTTCCTAAATGAAATTTCTTCTATGTAGGATAGATTCACAAGTCATGTTTTCCAGGTTGTTTTCTTTTGGTGATGGTAATGAATTGCTCCATACCCACTCCCTTTAAGACAGACAGGTGATAATCTTTATTGAGAAATTGGGCAAAAAGGCAGATTTTTGACCTTGAAACTCATGCTCATTGACTCACGTAGAGATCAGGCATATGACCTTGACTTCATAATGTGGTGGTCTAATCAAAAAAATTATCCAATGTGGAAGCATGGCCACTGATGTCATGAGACCAAATAGTCAAATGGGTAAAAGTGATCTTCACTACCTTTCCAAAAGATCCCTTCCTTGTTGATGACCTTGTCATTCCTGTCTTATTCTCATCTGAATTTCTAATTTTTACTTTTCTCTGGCTCAAGGGGCAGCCTGTAGGTGTTAGAATGGGTGTGGCATATGGAGATTCCCCTTTTTGGGAAACTCAAAAATTCTCTAAAAGAAGCTATAATGGAGTCTCCCTACCTCTTCTCCACCCTATGAAAAATGAATAAAATTTGACATGTCGTTTCTGGAATGGTAGTGTTCTAGGCTTGGAATTTACAAGGGTTTAAAGTAGACCAAAGAGTTGGATCAGATTGGAGTGTAATCACTGGCAATTTTTATGCAGATATCAGATCATGTCTTACAAAATACATTTTTTAGTAGAATTCTGAAATTTAACATGGTAAATGAAATTCTAAATCATCCCAATAAACTGACAAGTGGTCAGGAACTTAATTACAAATGGGTGTGTGAAGAACAGTCAATCTAAAAACAACATAAAAATTTCTGTATTTACATTTCTATATTTAAAAGAAAAAAATCTGGAGTTCAAAGTGGGTACACAAGCCATAAATACAGACCCAAACCTTATGAAGCAAGTATTTCAAAGATATTGTAGTAGAAATTTAGTATGTGAAGACTGTGATTTTATCTCTCTAACCTGTGTCATCTTTGTTGGAGAGTATGCTTTCATTTTTCACAAAGGGAATGTGGAGAATTTAGAAAAGATTATTAAAATCTTGCAAAATATTGGAAAATTGGAACTTGTGATGGTGGGAAATAGAATAAGATTACCTATCTGAAGAAGAAATGATTGGAGGAGATTTGAAAATAATACTCATGTATCTGAGGAAGTTTTCTTAGAGCTTTTTAAGCAAATAGTCTTCATGTCTGTTAAAAACAGAGCTGTAAGAACTAAGTTTCTTATAGAAATATATGAACTAAGTTTCATTGTAACATAAAGAATAAAAGAAACTCTTCTGTCTGAAATGGTGTATGTGGTCCTCCTAAAATGAGGTGGCAAAAGTATAAGGTCAAATAAACAGATTGTCTTCCCAAGAATGTGCCAAGAATGTGCCAGAAAATGTTCTTCAATTATATGATGGGTGAAAAATGTCTACCTATTGAGTCCATGCCTGTCCGATAGCAAGAAATTGTAGAGAGTAATCATGGTTTTTAAAAGTATCACATTATCTGCTTTATCAGAATCACTTCCGCATGCCCCTATTTAAGCACTTGCTCTGTGGCTACTAGACAATGAGATACCACAGCTAAATAACGTTTGTCTTATACTGTGTGAAGCTATGAACATATGATTAAAGGTTTTTATTTTAATGATTGTAGATTTCTTAGGCAACTGAAAGTTAAATATTTTTAATGTCTCATCAACGTTTTAAATACATTTAATCATTTGGAAAACACTCATGAAAAGCAGGGTTTTTTTTTTTTAGTTAACATTAAATTAAGATTTCTTTTACATGTGAAGCTCTGGGCTAGGACATGTTATTGTACTAATAGTGCCTAGCCTCATCTGGTTAGGAGGATAAATGGATTAATATTTGTGAAGTCTGTAGGGCAGTACACACAGCAAGTGTTGATGATCTGTTAAATAAATGATCTCATTAATATGAAAACTTACAAAAGTGTTAACTTTTCTTGCAAAATAGCAATTTCATTGTGTTTTGTGGGAACAATCTAGCCTTTGCACTTCTTAAAGAGATGAAGCAGGAAATGAGCTTATGTAGCAGTTCTTAAGATTTAATGTGAAGTTATGTTGCACAGTAATAAAACCCATATCCCTTCTAGTCATAATTTGTAGCTGAGAGCTAGAGGATTATGTAGTTAATGAGACTTTATGGTTTTTGGATAATAGAAATTTATATGCTAGTTTTAAAATTCTCCTGATATGGATTATATCACTCATGACGATGGTTAAAATATTGAAGCCATTATTCCATTATTTCAGTTATGAACAAAAAACATTCCTAGAAAAGATTCAGAAAGTATTTTGAGTTATACATGGTAATTGTGATTTTCAAAGTAGAATGATTAACATTCACTTTAACAGTATAGAATGGCTTGTGTTAGGGATTGAAACTGGAAATAGTGTTCTTTTTCTTATCCATCTGTTATTTTAGGCTCTGGGAAAAGGGAAGGTGAGAGGTAAAGGAAGAAAGGCAGTAAGAAGGTGAGGGGGACATGAAAGGGAAAGACCCAGAAGAGAGAAACACTCAGGAATAGTCAGTTGGCACTTGGATATGGTTCCCTCAGTAACCACAGAGAGCATGTAGAATAAAAACACCTAGATAACAATGAAAGCTTTGGAAACTTTCATTTGTCTGCCTATCTTAAAAATCAAACTCTTTAGCCATTTAATCTAAGACAGTTAAAAAGCTTTCCATTTGTGAATACACATAAAGTGATCTACTGTGTCTGGGTGGGACAGGAGTAAATATTTAATGGTTATTTATTATTGCAAATCTCCTTCCATGGACTCCAGTAAATTTCCAACTGTCAAGATCTTGTTCATAGCAGTGTCAAATGTGTTCCTTTTTCAACTGTATAAATATGAACAGTGCATCTTTGAATTCATCAATGAGTTTATTTGTGACCCTTAAGAAAGTCATTTAATGAAGCAACAGCACTAGAAAAGGCCTATGTAGAGACTGTGGCTGATAGAATATTGGGGTGAAGGAGGTTGAGTACTAGGTCTGTCTGACTTAGAATTGCTGAGGGACACACACCAGGAAGGAGCTGAGACCCAGCATGGTGTATTAGAAGAAAGGAAGTGTGAAAACTGGAAGATTGGACCTTATGCCCTTTCACACATTGCACAAATACTACTTGAGAGCCAATTCCTGCTCTTATTATTGACTTTACTATCAGGGTTCTCAAGAAAGCTTTTGTCAGAGACTGTCTCATAGATTGTATATGTAACCTATTTTGCTTAACAGATGGAGCAGCTGAGAAATTCCTTACCCGAATTTAGTTAGTTTTGGTTGTCTTTTTCATAGAATTATCCTAAGATTTGGTGTGCTATTTATGTTCACTTACATATGCTGTCTTCTATCAAGGTGACAAATAAGGTTTACAAGATTGGGCTAAAGAGAAATACTTCCATCCTTTTACCCTCAGACTTACTCCCCCCCCTTTTAATTGTTTTGGGAATATCACACACCAAAAAAACCCCCTATCATGTTGATCATTATCTTTATTTTATGGGAGCAAGTTTTGTGTTTCAAAAAATGCAAAATGACTCAGACTATTCCATTATGTAATTATTTTGTGGAAAGAATTTGAGCTAAAATTTTCAGGTCATGGCTTACATGAAAACAAAACAATCTAAAAAAATCAGAAATATAAACACAGTTGGTGTAACATTTATAAATGTTTCAGCAATAGGCTCTGCCATGTGTAGCTTAATATGTTTGGAAACCAAAAAAAATAAAAAATAAAAAATTCCAGTTGCTACTGCTTAAAATGTTTCTGTATTAAAAAAAGACAAAGGTCAAAATATAAACACATGTTCCACATAAAAGTGAAGCCAAGAAGATATACTGTATATAGTTATTCCGGTATCTGTTTGGCTAGGGACTGACATTGTTTAATTTACATTAGCTGTTCCAAGACAGAATAGTTCATGGGAGTCATATCGAGGGGAACTTTTTGGATAAGAAGGAAGGGAAAAAGCTTCCATTTGTTTAAATGGAATTTCAGTTGAACCCAAAAAGCATCTTTCCAAAAGGTTATGCTAAATTAAAACGTGACTCAGCTGTTTCATTTCAGTTATTATAGGAAGCTAATGTTTGTTAAATGATATTTTTATTTAGCAATAATTGTTAACATTTTAGGCAGCATAGTGCCAGAAACTGAGGAAAGTAGTTTTTTATTTGTTATTTATCTCTCCTTAAAGTAAGCAAAGGAATCAGGATATGAACCTGTCAGTCTGAATTCAGAGCCTGTCTGTTTAATCATGATACATATATATGTTATATATACCTCAAGTTCAACAGTTGAAAAGGACCACATATCAACAAATAAGCTTGCTACTTTCCCTCTAAATATTTGTGATCTTACCCTGATTGATCCATCCCTTTTATAACTTGTTTCACCCAAATTAATACTAGATGTTCTTCAGAAACTCAGTAAAATGTCTATTTTTAGAAATGAACACCTCACATGTTGAAGGGTTGATTCTTAAAAGTTTTTTATTATATATATTTATTAGCAAATAATATTTGAGCATGCACTCCCATATTTATATGTCTTTATAAATTTATATTTGTCAAATCATGGAACCTACTCAAGTACCCTTCTAACAGATGAGTGCATAGAGGAACAGTGAACCATATATCCAATGGAATATTACACAGCAATGAAGAAAGATGAAACGAAGGCATTTAGCACAAAGTAGGTGAACTGTGAGGTGATTAAGCTGAGTGAAATCAGTCAAAATGTAAAAGACAGATTTCAGATGGCTTTACTCACCTGAGGAATATAAATATCCAAAAAAATAATTGCATGCTAATAATAGACTAAATAGAAGAAATAAAAATCTGAACATAGCAAAAAGGAAGATAATGTTACCAAATGGAATGAGGGAAAGAGTGAAGAAGTTTGGAGAGGGAAACAGATGGGGTATGGGATTGAGTGGAGGCTAAAATCAATTTTTAAAGTTTATACTTGTCTCATTATATTAACTTGTGTGTATGATAAAGCATCCCACAATGTAAATTTTGAAAGGAAGTCAAAAGTAATTGTAAGAAAATTGTATTTTTTTCTTGTATCCTAAGGGATTGTCTCATGTACATTCTTGGTGTACAGGAACCCATTTTGGGGACCACAACTCTAAATCATCAGCACTATTAATTTGCAGGTTAGCTGTGATCAACTTCAGTATCCTGCTTTATGCTTCAAATTACAAAAGTCCTGCTAGTAGGTAGAGTTCTAGTTGTGTGGGTTTGTTTTTTGTTTTTTGTTTTTGAGACTAGGTCTCGCGGTGTTGCCTGGGGTAGTCCTGACCCCTCAGATTCAAGCGATCCCCAGCCTCAGCCTCCCAGGTAGCTGGGATTACAGATGCCCGCCACTGTGCCCAGCTGCTTTTTTTCGAGACCAGGTCTCGCTATGTTGCCTGGGTTAAGTCTTGAATCCGCAAACTCATGCAATCACTGGCCTCTTGCCTCCCAGCGCTTGAACTATAGGCGTGCGCCACCACGTCTGGCTTAGTTGTATGTTTTAGTAGACATTCATTAGCTATATCAACACAACAGAACTTTAGCAGAATAAAGAGAAGTATCTCTCACAAAAAGGAAATAAAATTATATTACTTGAAGGCTAAGAACCAGCCTTTTTCTTTTAAATCTGTATTCTTTCCTACACCTTGAACTCCAGCCTTGGCTGTCAAATACTAATGTTCTAGGTGCAGATTTTGGGGATGTGACAAAGAGAATCACATCATGTGTTAGGAATCACTAAGTCATGGAAATGCCGATCAGAACTAGAATATAACGTGATTTCACAAACTATCTCAAGAGGGACATCTTAGGAGAGAATGTTGGCTGGGAGACTATCTCCTGTTTTTATAACTTTCGTTACGTGTTATTGTATTACCTGGAGGATACATTTTTAAATGTGGAAAAATATAAAAGACAATTTTGGGATAAATATGCGTTAATTAATAAATAAGATGCAGTGCATAGAGGACCACAACCTGATTCCCAAATATTCTTGTTTAAATTACTGTCTTGGGAAAAAACAAATTATTGTCTTTGTTTGGAGTCCCCCAAGCCTCTATCTTCTGCCAGATCCCACTTTCTCCAAAGGTTAGCTTACATTTCACCCTATCAAAATTTCTGCATGATTCCCTGGTTGATATCATTGGTATCCATATGGCAGGAGGGCATTCCCTACACAGACTGAGCTTTGCAGACATCAGGGTCATCCTCACAAGCAGGCAGAAATGTACAATCTCTCTCCATGACTGTTCTCCAAGGCACTGCGCTTTGCCCACACTGGATGCTCAGTTTTAAAGTTAAACTCCACTGAACACTAAATGTCTGAGGATAGTAAATGTCCATAACTTTTAAAAGGTGTATACACTTATATTTCTAACGTGATTAAAATCTTTTTAGGCCAGTAGTGACTTTGAAACAGACTCCTAATCATACTTGACATCAATGCATTTAACAATATTTTAATGAAATATGAAAGTTTTATCCTATATTCAGTTATGGGTTTAGATGTCATTATAATGAAAATGAAGTTTTATTTTCTTTGGGCCTGCCATTCTGTCACTGCAAAAGGCAGAGAGACTGGGCGAGGCAAGTCTGTACTTGCTAACAAGTAAGGGTCTCACTTTCTAATGGAGGAGTCCTTCCACTCCCAGCTAAACTTCCATATCCTGACTTCTGCTTTTCCAAACTTGGTGCTAAATCTCTGAACCTACCATCTAAAATGCAGGCTGCCTTCTCCCTTTATTACATGAATCTCACTACTCTTTGGAGCTTCCTGTATTTCCTGGAGTCCAGTCCAGACCTCCCTGCTCTAAGATTCAGACTGACAGACACACCTGTTTGTCTGCCACCTGCATTCCTGTTCTTCAGGCACCTCCTTATAACTTTGTCCTGAATGAAATGTGTTCTCCTCTGCCACCATAATTATTCTTGTCTTCTGTCATTGATTTATTTTTTCTCCTCCTCTAATTTGATAAAACACAGGCAGTTAATCTCTCCTTTCCTCTACCTTAAATCCAGAGGTTTTATAAACAGGTTGTTTTTAGTTGCTAAACAGTTAGGACTAGTGACCTGAAATATTTGAAGTAATAACTTAAAAACCATGGCTTCATTTAAGCATGGACTCTGGCTTAGAATTCTAGTGTGATCCTTTGTAACTTTTAGAACCTTGAGCAAGTTACTTCACCTTCTGTGCCTAAATTTCTTCATTATGAAATGGGAATGATGATAGTTCCTACTTTGAGGGGTGGTTTTAAGAGTTACATAAATTAAGAATTGAATGCCAGTCCCATCGCTTTTACTAGTTATTCATATAGGACTTGCTTTTAAAAATAATTTTAAAAGGTCAAACTTTTTAGAAGTCAAGGAGAACTTGAATTTTGAAAAAAATGAAATTTGATTGGAAATGTCAGAAAGTAGAAATTGCTTTCAAAGTAATGTCAAAATAACTTTTAAACAGTTACTAATGAAAAATATATAAACTACATCAACAAATTCTTCGGATCTTCTATTTTTTTTTTTTTTTTTTTGAGACTAGGTCTCGCTATTTTTGCCCGTGGAACTGCAGGCTCTTGTTGCCCAGGGTACCACAGACTCAAGCAATCCCCAGCCTCAGCTTCCCAGGTAGCTGGGATTACAAGCACACACCACCACACCCAGCTATGTTTTTGGAACTAGGTCTTGCTATGGGCCCCAGGTGGGACTCGAACCGCGATCCCTAGCCCCGCTGCTTCATAGGCTGAAGCTTACAGTGGCATGAGCCACTGTGCCCGGCCTCTTCAGATCTTATAGCTAAGTGTGTTTCAAACTTTAAAAACTCTAGTCCTCCTTTTATACCATTTGAAATGGAAGATAGTGTAAATTTTCTCAAAGAAAAAGTAATAAAGCTTTGCTTTGTTTTTACATCATTGCCTCCCTTGGGAATCAGTGTTTAGCTTGTAAGATAAATAAATTTGTGTGTGCAGAAGCTCCAAGCTTATGGTTTTATTTAAATTTTAACGTGTTAGTTTAAAACAACTTAGGGAAGAGAAGGTAGGAGTATTGAAAGTGGTTACTTTATTTAAATAAGGCAGATGCTTATAGTAAAAGCTTGAAAATGTGAAGCCTAAAATAGAAGTTAATTGAAAATTTTAGTTGCATTAAATTGATAATTTGTTACTATTTCCTCCCATTATAATATTTATGAAGGTTAGCTCATGGTAGGACACATTTATACAGCTCCAAGTTTTACATAAATATGTGGTTTCATTACTAAAACCAATAATTGTATACTTGGTCACCTACAAATTGCCGGTCTCTTACTATATTTTTAAAATAAAAAGACAGTCCTTTGGATCTCTTCAGTTTAACATTGAATCATTCCTAGGGCTTTGATATTTTGTCTGTTTTAACAAGTAAACAAGGTTAGGACTATTTCCTAATACTATCTTAAAGTGACTTCTTATATAATTCTTTTGAAAAGATCAAAAGGCATTTAGTGTTTGAATTTCAATAAAAGTTGAATTCATAAAAAGAACATTTTATGTAAACTATTTTAGGAGTACATTTAACATTAAAACATTAGGGTACAAACTTTGAGTTGTGCCAGATGAATGAGTTCTGTTAGGCAGGAAGATACAGTTAATACTGTTGTATTGCATACTTGAAATTGGCAAAGGTCACATCCAAAATGATAACTGTGGGTTGATAAATAGTTCAGCTTGATTGTGGTGATCTTTTTACAACCACAATATATCTAAACACCAATTTGTACACCTAAAGCATATGTAGTTCTATGTATCTGAGATCATAAAAAATGCAGCATGAACTAATTTACTTGAGCTAATAGTGTCTGAGCAGACCTAGAGATTTCTATCCATCCAAACCAAGTGAAGCAGAAAATTACCTTTTCTCTCTTTTTCAAATTACGGGATATTTTCAATATATAGAAAAGAAGCAAGGACTAAATAAGGAACATGCACAGAAGCCATTCCTTAGTACTAACAAATTTTAACATTTGGCACTTTCGATTTCTTTTCTCTTAAGATATCACTTGTGCACTTGGAACCCCCTTGAATGACCCTCTCATCCCATTCTCCTAACTTTGTTCTCCACAGTTAATCACTAGTATGATCACTTTCCTCTGTATTTTCTTTTCTTTTTTTTTTGAGACTAGGTCTCACTATTTTTGCCCATAGAACCTCAGGCTCTCGTTGCCCGGGGTACCACAGACTCAAGCAATCCCCAGCCTCAGCTTCCCAGGTAGCTGGGATTACAGGCGTGCGCCACCACGCCCAGCTGTTTTTTGTTTTTTGTTTTTTTTTTGGAACTAGGTCTCACTACAGGCCCCAGGAGGGACTCGAACCGCGATCCCTAGCCCCGGCCGATTCATAGGCTGAAGCTTACAGGCACGAGCCACCGTGCCTGGCCTCCTCTGCATTTTCTATGCACATTTTTGTGCTCTTACTACATAGACTATCTTTAAGTTGGAAATAGTGCTGTTTTGCATACTTTCAAACTTGTGCAAAAGGTATCATCAGCATTTCATTACTCCCTTTCACTGTTTTTGAGATATGTTTGAGATGATAATAACTGATTGATGTAGTCTTAACTCATTTATTTTGAGCTATGTCATATACCTTTGTATAAATTCTTTATCCATTCTTTGATAAAATGTTTTGGTTGTTTGCAGTTTGCTGTTTTTATAGTGCTAGAGTGATCTGTGTGTGTATGTGTGTGTGTGTTTTACACAAATACACTAGAGCTTTTAAAGGTGGTTTTGAAAGTGTCGTCTGAGGACCCTTTGGGGAACTCAGACTTTTCAGGAGGTCTATGTAGTGCAAACAATGATAATTAATAATTGCCCTTTTCCCCTTTATTCTTTTGTAAGTATATATAGTGAATTTTTCCAGCAATCACATGATGAATAATATTGGATACTTTACTAAATTTATAATAATTTCAAGCATCATTTTTTTAAACAACTTTTTTGTTTTGGAAAATGTAATTATTTTCCATAAAATATATTTGACACCATATAATTATTTTTTATTGTTAACTATAAATGAATGTTTTAAAATGTATTAGTTTTAATGTATAATACAATATATACTAATGGATACAACCACAAAGGCAAATAATTTTTAAGAGTGTAAAGAGGTTTTGAGACCAAGAAGTTTGAGGACTACTGTTCTAGGGTAGATACCTAAGGTTGGAAGGCTAGTTGTAGAGCTTCCGTATGTTGCTTTGATGGTGAACTCATTTGGGAACGGTGAGTTTATTATAAAGTTAAACATACACTCCCTAGTAACTCATCAGTCCCATTCCTAGCCATTTGCTCAAAGAAATAAAAGCTTATATCTATAAAAATAAGTATGTGTATGAAAATATTTAGAGGAGCTTTATTCAGAATAGCCCAACTGCAAGCCAAAATGTACATCAACAGAAGAATGGATAAAAAAATTGTGGTATATGCATGTAATGGAAACTACTCAGCTGGAAAACAGAACAGACTATTCACCTTCTAAACAAGAATGAACCTCTCATTTGTATGAGATTCAGAGCAAAACTGAACTATGGGGGTAGAAATCCTGATAATAGTTTCTATGAGAGAGTGGAGATTGTAAGGGGGTGTGCTCAAGGGATTTTCCAAGGTGTTAGAAATGCTTTATTCCTTGACTGGAGTGTTCATTCATAAGTATATATGTTTGTCAAAACTCATTGACTTGTGCATTTCATTATATGTCAGTTTCATCTTAATTAAAAAATTTGGAAATATGAATGTTCTTTTCCTCGTTTCACAATTTAGTAAAAAAGTATCATTGCTTTCCGCACTGATTATTCTGTGAAATTTTTCATTATTTTTATTGGAGACTAACATCTGGGTCACTTTTTCATAATTTGAGATATAAATGGGATTGCCTTTGGCGGCTTGTACAAAAAGCTAAAGGCAAGTTAGACTCTACTGTGTTTGTCCATTTTGTTTTTAGCCAAGACTGTATTTTAATTGCAAACTTAATACTTGTATAGATATCACTTATTGTTGCCCAAACAATCTCTAAGGGTCAGGAAGCACCCTTGTTATCATCAGAATTTTTTGCACCCAATATATTGCAATGTATATAGCAGTTCTCTAGGCGTTGGTGATAACAACAGTGAAGCAGACAGACAGACAGACCCTGCCCTGTCCAACATGGGAAGAAGCTCTAAAACATAATACACTAGCTATGTTTAGATCACACTGATAGCTCTGACGACACTGATACGATTGAGAGCAACTGGAGGGGACAATTTTTAATTTGTATAATTTTTATTGCGATAACTGATTTACAGCACTCCGTGATTTAGAGATAGACATTCATACTTCTTCAGCTAGATATTACCATAACGCCACCTCCAAAGCACCAACAACACTCCACCAGTCCATTGGGTCTTCTTCCTCCTTTGCTCTCAGCCTCAACCTCCAACCAGGCTCCTCAGGTAGCCTCAATTCTGCAGTCAACTTCTCAACTTCTAGAATTTGTTTGGGCTTAATTTTGTCTGTTCCTTTGTTTTGTTCCCTTATATTCCACATGAGTGAAGTCATTTGATACTTATCTTTCTGAGAGGGCTACTTTAAACTGGTATTCAGAGAAAGGTTTCCTGAGAAGGGGACATTTTTCTGAGACTAGAATAACAGGAACCTCTTCATTCTGTGAATATAGGGGAGGACTTAAATATGGAGGTTTTCTGTAGTTGTATACAATGATGATCAGACCAGCATTAATCACATACTCTGTTTTCTCAGTTCTTCATTTCAAGACCCATGTGTTTCTCTTAATTACCATTTTCTAAAGAATTTTTGTTAGGACTTTTATAGATGGGTGGCAGCTAGAACGCTCTTGACTTTTGATTTTCCCTGTATCCTTATTCTAGTCTGGACTGTTCACTCTTAAATATGCTGTTTGCTTGTATTTGACCACAGGTTTATGAGAAGACAGTAAAGCACATGGTAAAGTGGAGATTGAATTGATGTTATTTTGATAACCTTCAGCTCCTCTTCTGAACCTGCATTTTAAAATCTCTCAACTATTTGGGGATACTGTGTTTAGAACCTTGGTTTCCTTAAGACTTTTCTAACTGAACCTACATTTTTCTCTCCCTAGTAGGGCATTTTTTGTAAATTTCTCATAAATTAAATGGAGAATCACATTCATTCCTCAGCACAAATAAGCAGCAATAGCTTCCCCCTAGTTTCAATAAGTTATATTGTGTACCTCAGTATTTTAAAATGTCAGTTATATTTTGAGAAGTTTGGTTTATAAATACAATGGAGTATAGGTCACAAATCATAAATACAAATAGTGAAAATGTGCAAGGAAAGTAGTCCTTAAAACAAACTTTTAAAAGTTCAAGGGTCTGTATTTCATCTGATTCTGCCCTTCCTCTACCCACATTGCCTATGTCTAGGTGGGCAGGATACCCAGCCTCATGCTGTATAATCAGAAAGGGAGAGGAAAATTGGTCCTTTTTGGTGATGGGAGAATTTTGGGTATACAACACTGGAAGAATATGTATGTGTGTGTGTGTGGTGTGTGTGTGTGTGTGTGTGTGTGTGTGTGTAATGAAGTAATATATATAATGAATTAAAAAAAACTGGTCACTGCAGTGCCTGCCATTTAGGCAGTTCCTGTCAAATTGATAGCAGTACTTTGAGAGCACATGACTCAGACTCCATCTCCTCTAAGGATGGAGACCAGCCAGGTCTGGAGAGCACCCTCCAGCTGTGGATCTCACCTGGTACCCTGGCCCCACTGCATGCCAAGCACCAAGTAGATTCTTAGGTGCTTTGCTCCTGAAAGTGAACTGAAAGATCCTCAAGACAGGGACAGTTTGTATTTACAAAATGGGCATTGCTCATTGTCCTTGAACAAAAATACAGAAAATAAGTGCCAGCAGTTAAAGCATATTAAAAAAATTTGAAAATTGAGTCTCTTAGATTCATTAACAGAAATACTTCAGGTTTTGATGTTGTCATGGATTTGTTTCTCTGCTACTGATCTTTTTAAAAAGTTACTTCTTCCTTGACTTAAAGGTGAGCCTTATTTTACTTTCAATTTTGAAGCACGAGCATAAGAGAAATTAATTTATTCTGAACTAAGTATTTACTCTGTCAAACATAATTAGCTAACATGATTTCAATTTACATAATTTCTCAAATCTCTAATTTAGTTAACAGATTCAAAAAGTGTTTATTGCTAGAAAAGGTGACTAATAGGATCAGGATGCTAATTATTCTGACTCTAGATTACTGTGTACATCTCATTTCAGGGCTATGGACACTTTTCTGTAAAAAGTCTAATGAACTAATGTGGCTATATATATATATATATATGGTGCTGTTTTAATGTGTGTGTGTGTGTGTGTGTGTGTGTGTGTGTGTGTGTGTGTAACAACCATAAATAACAACTCAGGGCTGTTGTTTCTTTGGAGCGTTATGCTTGGAGATGTAAATCTTGTGCAGCATGTAAACCTGACATTCCCTTTTTGAAAACCAAGCTCAGTGATTCCTGTTTTGACTGTAGAGTTCTATTGAATTTCTCTTTCACCTAAGTTTTTCTAAGTTAGATGTTCCTTACATGGTGTTAGATCTTGCAGTCATTTATTTAAAAAGTATAGCTAGATTTGGTGACGGTCTTCAGGGGCAGAGTCTGTTAACATTTCCAGTGCCTGCCATCACATTCAATAAAGCCATAAAATAAGTGGAACAAGGAGACTCGCTCTGTTTACTTCATAGAGCTTATTGATTCATACCACAGATATTTACTCAATACCTCTTATCTGCAGGCAGTGTTCAGGCTTTGGGCATAAAGAGGTAGGAAGATAAGCAGGTCCTGCTGGCACTGGTGGAGGACGCAGAGTCACAGGTACAGGGCAGGAATAGAGAGGTTCATTCAGTTTACTGCAAGTAATGGAAGGCTGGAGAATTTTTCTTGTAAGGATATGTCAGGATTAAAGAAGACTTGAATCAGTTATTCTTTAGGTCTCCTGGGAGCCAAGGGACTAAAACCAAGTTAGTGAAACATAGTTTGAGAGCTGAAGCAATCTCTGGTTAGGCAAGTATGAAGCCATTCATAGACACACGGGATTCTAACTTTTCCACTGGAATGGCATTTGGGAGAAAGGCAAACCTGTATAAATATTTCTGTATTTTTCCTTGAGGAGTCAGTAAGATCTTAGCTCATAGTGTGATGATGTTCACCTAGAGACCAGAGGGGGTAGGAGAATGTCTACTCAATTTAGCCCCAGAGCTGAGATAATTTTTTTCTACTGTTACTAGCTTACAGTATCTATTCTTCATTCCTGTAGCTGAAGCTTTTTGCATTGTCTCTATTCTCGGACCCCTGTTAATTACCCAGAATACTTTCTTTACATGAAACTAAAGCTATGAGAAGGGCCATTCAAGAAAATGCATGGAAGTTGTTTTTCTTTTATTTGGTAAAATATGCTTAACATACAATTATCACTGAAAGGTTAGGATGCAAACTAATGAAAGGCTTTTATGTAAATGATTTGTGACTATGCAAATATATATATGGCTAATTTATTTTGCTATATCAATAATGAAAATTTTACTGCTCAATTTGGAAGATGTAATTTTGCTATTATAATTTAATTGTTTTTAAGTTATTTCACAGTTAATCTCTAATTATATATAAATTAATATAGAAGGAAATCTTCACCTGTTATTGTGTGATTTTTTTTTTTTTCAGCAATCAGCATTTTCACTTCTTTTCTAGGCAACTTTTTGGTGCCAGATTATGCTCCTGGCTTCATTTCTTCAGCTTGTTACAGCACAGCTGTGGGGTCTAAAGCAAATTAATCATTATCTCTCAGCCTTACCATAAAACATTCTCATCAGCACTGTGATGGTGCTGATATTTACATTTTTTCATGTATTATAAACCATAAAATTTTAAGGCAATTTTTTACTTTGCCTCTTTCTACAATATAAACATTATTTATGATTACTGTTTGAAAAATATTAAAAAGTATTGTAGGCCTAAGATGATCTGTCATCTAAAATATACTGTGTAGATCATTATATCCCTTTTATATATTATAGTAACCATGAACTTACCTGCTTCTCTCAATAAATAAATTTTTTTTAAAACCTCACTTCTTTAGATAACTAAGCAAAACCAAGAAAAACCACCAGAGCTGGTTGACTTTGGGAGTGGACAGGTAATAGACTCCCATAGTCTGTCTGAAATTGTAGCCTTCAGTAAATAGATTTGCATGTCTTTTAGATTGCACCAAAACTGTTAAAACCATAAATATTAAACCTAAGAAAATCAAGGCTATGCTACCCCTTACCTAATAATTATTTTAATATGCATCAGAATTTTTAGTTTTATTTCCTAAAATAAATAAATTTACTATTTTTTATCATAAAAGTAATGCTGAATAGATACATATATTGTTTTTTCCTTTGTTAGTAATGTTTTTTAAATTTCTTTTCTAAAGAATACAACCTGTTTATGGCATTTGGTGTAATTGACCACACTGTCCCCAAAGATATTATACAGATTTATATTCTCCCTAGTTAAATAGTTTAGTGATATATAATTGGAGGTTTTTATTTCAAATGTTCTGGAGGTACTAACTTTATAGCTGAGATACTGTAATTTATAGCTCTAGAAATGAAACCAGTAGATCTAAACATTCAATTTTCATGTTTTTGTGATACTACCTTTTGTATTCATTATTCAATCATATTTACTTCCTAATTAATATATGAACTCACTTAACAATTTAAATCCTTTTCAAGGTTTTGGATAAAGTAGATTTTCATCAGATGACATTATTGTATTTTTTTTTTTTATCTTTTAGCTCCAGTAATAAATCGGTTCACAAGGCGTGCCTCAGGTAAGTCTGTTATAAACATTTCTTTTGATGGCTATATTTTAAAATTATGATGATATTAGTTAAGAAAATGAAGCAAAAAGCTGTTGTAGAGTAATAAATTGTCAGACATTTTTCCAGAAACCTGCATTCTGATACAATCAATAGCTAAGAAATAATTGGAAGTGTCATCTGAATGACTAAATGTAAAGTTATACTTTGTGCTAAGGGTAATGTACCTTTTAAAACAGAGACTCACTCCTATTTGTTTAACCTTCCTCTTGACAAAGGATTATGTGCCTGGTTGTCTGATTTAGCAGCCACAGTTCAGAAGTGATTTAGAAGATAGGTAAAGGACAGCCTAGACACAGTGATGGATGAGAGTTTTTAATAAGGACAGATAGAGGAACTTGTCCTGATGGAGCTATTTAGAATAGAAGCAAATTGCTTTAGATCTGTAAGTGTTCCTGAGGTTGCTGCTGTCGTAAAGATACCACAGTCTGATGCATTGCCACTGTAATAGACCACAGCAATTAGCAAAGGTTGAAATCAGGGGAGTGTGCCACCTAAATTGGTGGGGAAGTTACAGGACATAGTTAAGAGCATTTCTGTCATAAATGACTTAAGGAATATGAGTTTGAGCACTGAAATAAATCATTTTTTTGGAAAATTCACCTCTTGGAGTACCATGTTCTCTGAAGTTAGAGGAAAAGTAAAGTGTCACTTTGTATGGTTCAGGAAAATTACTCTTACTTTTAAATATAACTGGACTTTTCTTGTTGAAATACATAAGACAGATCTTTCAAACAGATCATGTTTATATAATGTGCCATTTGTGCTATAATATTAAAGATGTTTGGTGGTAGAATTTAATTTTTGATTTGTTGCAGTTACTTGTATAATTTATTGTTTTTATACAGTGACCAGTTCTATAAGGACAAAGTTGCAGGGATTAGGAAAATCTGCCATCTGGGGATGGTTTGTATTTTAACTCTCCTATATTTTAAAAGTAATTTCATAGCATGTTTATTTTGAGTGCTGAAAGCAAATAGATTGTAATACCTTTTGTGGAATGAGAGGTTATGTTTTTTTGTCAGTAAGCAAACTTTGTTCCAAATAGAGCTTTCAGGCATGTTTGCATTGTTTCATAGTATGTAGTCTTTTGGACAGTAATGGAAGTGAGAAGAATAAGGTGGAATCAGTGAATATTGTAACTCCTTGTCTTAAAAATATTAAATTCTTCCTGTAGAGATACAGTTAAGGTTATTAGAATTGATTGTCCCCTTTTCTGTCTCAAGCTGTATGACATCAGGACATTTTATATCTAGACAAGTTACATTAGTATTTATTGCACGGCCTACTTGGCATGAATTGATGGATATGTAATACCATTATTTTAGTACCCACTACCACCACCAAATCTGTGTCCCAGTGAACCTCTGAGAGATATGTTTGGAAATGTAGAGATAATAGCATGCCAGCAAAGAAACAAAGAGTCAAATGCTGTGTTTATTTCCAGAATAACAAGTACTAGGAGATGTCAGTGAAAACAGGAAACAATTGGTTTAAAAGAAGATAAATAAGGTGATAACAATTTCAAGAGCTATGTTGTATGGAGCAATACTCCTCAAAAGGAGTAGAAATTGTTATCCTAATAAAGTGACATACTGGAAATCATTATGGGACTGAATCTTGGCTCTGATTACTGGAAGGCAAGGAGAAGCAATTTATGGAGTATCTCAGTGGATTCAGATTCAGGCACTGCTGTCAGCATTTTCTGTACATTTAGGCAAGGGAAGGAAATTATATTTACTACTGTTGATAAAAAGAACTGTGTATAAGGGGACAAAAAGGAATAGGTCCTGATTAATCATCTGTGTGTCTATAATTTGCTTTTTTTTTTTTTAAGTCCTTATAGACTATAGAAAGTCTTAATGCTTCAACTGTACTCTTTCCTAATTTAATTTGGGGCCAAATTTAGCAGTGGAGATATATAACAACTTCTAATGTAACATTTTCTGAAAACAAAATATAAATGATTGTTCAAAATATAGTAGTTAATATTTGATCATTAAAGCATTTCTTGAGGTATCTTTCTTTGATGGAGTTTTATCTTAGAAATAATTTTTTCTTTTCAGAAACCCACTCTAAAATTTTAATATGATGCCTGTAATTTAGGGGAAGAAAATAAATCAGGTAAAATAAGGCAGAACTCTTATCTTACTCATCTATCAAAAATTGGAGCAATAGCTGCCGCAATATTAGAACAATAAATATATAGTGTTATGTTTATTGAATGCTAATGTGTTCACTCATGTTGAAGGAAAAGAAATAACATGTTATAATGCATTTCTAATCTTTTGATTGAGTTTCCTTTGTGTTAGTTTTGATATTAATACTGCATCTATCAAAAACAAGTATTTCAACCTGAATAGTTCAAACAAAACATTTCTCCCTTTTCTGGCTTCTTTTTGGTTAGGGTTCATGAGGATGAGAGTAATGTTTATATTAAGAAAATATTTAGCAAATATATTATTCAGACTCACTTTTATACTTTTAATAATACTGTTTGTGCTAAACTCTCTTCATGTGTTTTCAGTGCCTGCCCACAAACTGTCAGTTTTAATTTATGTAAAACGGATCAGTTTCCTTCAGTATTGTGATAAAATTCCTAGAATCTTAAGAGTTTGCAGAGGTTTCAGCATTTTATAAATTAGTTTTCTACTTGGTACAGGAAAGTGAAAAGCATGTATTATTTTATGTGAAAGGCATGAAATGGTGTATGACTGAGGGAAATAAGCAATAGAATCTGACCTGCTAGGCTAGAGTAGGTAAGTTCAGTAAATATCAACACAATTGCCAGGTGTTTTCTGAAACTGGACTTCCTGACAGCATCCCATAACCTGATTTTAGTTTATCATTTAATTTTTTATTAAGATATAATTTATAAGATTTTGAGACTTTATACAGTGTGTTCATCTATCTATAGATCACAATGTGATTGATTACCTTTAACCTTTTCAAAGAGTATGCCATAATCCTGTTTTCATTTATATATTGTTTTTGAAAATAGTTATTATTCCTTCTAAAGTTTTGTGGATTTTTATCAAAAATCCAACCTCTCCCCCCAAAAAAATCACCGCTTAGTTCAGTCTAATAATGCAAGCGGTGAGAAGACTGGACCACAGTAGCCATGAGGATTCACATGCAGAGCTGCAGCAACATCTGAACCAGCTCCCCTGCTTCGTTTTACTGTCTTAGGAAGATGCTGCATTCCTCCTACAGCATCTCACACAACGTACTTTCATCATTAGTCAGGTGACCACATAATCCTATTTTTAAGCAAAAGAAAAAGAAATGCTTCTTTTGTTCTTTTTTAATCCATTTTGGTTGTTAGTAATTACTTATCAATACATAGTTATCATACACATAATTCATTTTGTGTATGATAAATATTGACTGGGGTTTAGTTTTTTCTTTAAAATTTAAGCACTTTTTATTTTGAAAGATTATTGTTGGTGAATAAATGTGAATTGACAATTTTTTATTATTCGAAATTAGTGACAATAATAATTTTTTTTTTTTTTTGAGACGAGGTCTCTCTATTTTTGCCAATGGAACCACAGGCTTTCGTTGCCCGAGATAACACAGACTCAGGCAATGCCCAGCGTCAGCTTCCCAGGTAGCTGGGATTACAGGCGTGCACCACCATACCCAGCCATTTTTTTGGAACTAGGTCTCGCTGCGTGCCCCAGGCGGGACTTGAACCGCGATCCCTAGCCCCGGCCGCTTCATAGGCTGAAGCTTACAGGCACGAGGCACCATGCCCGGCCCTCAGTACATTTTTGAAGAGTAAAACTTGAAGCAAAGAACAATGCTTTTGCATCATTGTTCATCTTATACATTATATTAGAAAGACCCCAAAGTATAAAGTTCCACAGTCTTAAGTTTTACATTTACATTACCTCATTGAGTCTTGCTTTCATTTTCATTCAGTTTTGCATCATACCAGCATAGGACTATGCTTTTTTGTGATGGTTAATTAAGTTAGATGGTTTTTATAAAACAGTGCCTACACAAAAATTGACAATTTATTGTTATTATTCAAAATTAGTGATAATTTCAGCAGCAAGCTCAGTCATCCTCTGCATAATTTAAAACAAAACCAAACCAAAAAAATCCTCAATTCTATGCCTCAGCCTGTCACAAAGAAAGCTCTAGTGTGATAACACTATTTGATTTTTGTCCTTTAAAATGGGCATCTCATTTTGCTATTTGTGTATGACAGGTTTTTTTTGTTTTGTTTTTGTTTGTTTGTTTGTTTGTTTTTAAGATTATAATGGTTTTCTGTTCTGGTTTGTCTTTAAATTGAACCAAAAAAATAGTCCCTATCTGTCTTAAGACAAAACCTGCCAAGATGAGGTCAAGCCTATGAGTTTTTTTAACCCCAGAACTTTATTTTGAAAAAAAGGCATGCTGAGAGAAAAATTTGAAGACTAGTTCAACGAACACCTTTATCTAGATTCCCCAGTTGTTAATGTTTGTGATAACTACATGCTCCCTTCCTTCTTTCCTTTGTTTCTTGCACATGCACATACACATACACAATTATTCTTTTATTGAGCCATTTAGAAATCTGAAATACTCCATGTGTGTCTCCTAAGAATAAGGTCATTCTTCATAAGAATTTAACTTTGCAAAGAATTTAACTTTGCTGATGCCATTTTCTATCATACAACCTGGAGTCCAGTTTCCTCAGTTGTCTTCATATGTTTCCCTCCCTCCTTTTATTCAAGTTCATTCAAAGATTTTACACTGCATTTAATGATTATGCTTGGTTTTTGCCTTTCATAATTGCCCAAAATTTTTGAAATCTGTTTTATTAGAATTTTCAGGGTTATTCCCAATAGAAATGCTCTTTTGTTGACTGTTACTAAGGCCCTTGGATGTCCATGAAGTCTTTGCACTGATATTTAGTATTGCTTCCATTATGGCTAGTGAGGATTTCCTGCTCTAATTCATAATTATTTTTTATAATAAGAGTAAAGATGGAACTCCCAATTATAAATTTGTTGATTTTCTTATGTAATTAGTCACTTTTAAATTTTGAAACATAACCTGAGTTTCTTATAGATAGGTGAGCATGCTTATAAAATCTTATATTTTTAACACAGCTAAAGTTTTATAATCTTCACTAAGCTAGTATTTAGAATATTTCAGAGGTGAGATTAAATCTTTAAATCTTGCATACCCACTCTGTAAAATTACATATTCAAGTTTCAGTGAAATCAAAGCATATAATTATTAGGCCCCAAGGAAGTAGTGAAATAGCAGAAGTTCAGATCTTGTCTTGAATTTAATTCAGGGAACATATGTTTCCTTTTGCTTTGTTTTGGAAATATTTTGTAGCCAAGGTGTTCATTGTTTCTACTGTAAATCTGTTTGATAAAAGTGTTGCACCCCCACATTATTCTTTTCTCAGAGGTCATTCTCATATTGTCAAATTAATTTGCTGGTATGAATATATTTACATTTTGTTTTTTAAATGAGTTTCAGTAGAGAAACTCATTTCAAGTTTGGTAATCACCAACAAGAGATAATGCATACCAGGAGAATAATACTTTAACAGATTAATTTACAAATTCATGCAGCAAACATTTATTGAATCCCTACTGTGTGTCAACTACAGTGCAAGGAGTGCAAGAAGTTTAAGATATAGTCCGTAAAAAGTCCATAACCTGACAGGGAAGTTGGCTGTGATTCAGAGTGTGGTTAATACCATACTATCCTCAAAGTGGAGAGGAGGAAACAGTTCTTCCAGAACATGACCAAAACGATGCCAGTGGAGCTGGTCTTTAAGTCTTACGATGTGGGTTTCAATTGGAGATTTATAAAGACAGTGTTTGTGCTCCATCACTAATAGATATTTTAGTATGAAGTCCTTTTTTATTGTATGCTCACTGTACCCTGCCTCTACCATTGAGCAAGCACCCATGGCATGGAATAAGCAGATACCTTTAACTTTGAACAGGAGGGACTGAAGGCTGGGAGTAATTTCTGCATTTACTATACCATTGCTTCAGAATAATAGTGTCTTTCTTCTCAGGAAGGCAAATAAGCTCTGGAGTGAGACACTTAAGTTAGAGTACTAGCTGAGCTGTACACATATTGACTTACTGAATGTGTGTGCTCATCCTTAGTCACCTTCCTAAGACTCAGTTTCTCCGGGCATAAAATGGAGACAATAACTGTCTCTGAGACCCTTGTAGTGATTAAGCAGTAACTAATTCATGAAAGACATTTAACACAGGATTCTCTCCAGTTTGTTTTCACAGTGTCAGCCTGTTGTCCAAATGTGACTTGGGTAGGTGGGGGCTTTCAGGAGGCTCATCTGGATGTAGAGGTGGATCAGGATGAGCTTGTGAACTGCGAAGCTTAAGGTAGAGAATTAGTTAACAAGCATGACAGCCAGGGTGCTACTGAGCTAAAATGACAGTTAATCTGAGGTGAGAGGATGAAACTTGAGCTGGCAACTCCAGAGGTGGGGGTGAGGGAGGCTGGGGCAGGTGGACCTAGGATGTTCTCTGAGATGCCCGTGCATCTGAGCCTGAGCTCTGCATCCTGGCTTCTCCCTTGTAGGGTGAACCGTCTCTTATACTCTTCTTGCCCTGTTCCCTCTGGGCCCAGGCTAATGTCAAAATGGATCCTGCCCTGTGGCTCATGGCAATACCAAGTGAACAGAACAAGTCCCATTTCTGTTGTGTCCCAGTTCCCTCCATACTTTAAAAGCAGTGCTGGTTTACCACTGCTTACACGGCCCTATTTTTGCTCACCTGGGCATGCTGTGGAAAACGGAAGTCAATCATCTCTGTGAAGCATCAAGTCTCTGTTCTTGGTTGATGGCCCAAGTATGCTGGTAAACTATCCCAAGGCTAATGAAAAGCTGGATATGCCTTGAGCGTCACTGCTTTTTCTCCAGAGTTCTCAGAAAAGGGAGAAAGGCAGACCACAGTGAAAGCATGAGGAGCAGGGCTATCCTCCTAAGCTGTCCTGACTTCTTACTAGCTCAGGTGTGGGCAGGTGGCACAGAGACTCATACAGCCCCAGACCCCTCGAGTGTCCCAGTGGCCAGAACACTGCCTCCACAATAGACACAAGTAGAAAGGTCAGACCTGTGGATGACCGCCCCCATTGGTGAGAGGCCATGGTTCCAGCAGCTACAAACACTCCAGGATACTGAAGTCTAATGGGGAAACTTGGAGTGTGGAGATGAATTTGGGGAAGCTGGTTGTCTGAAGGGTCTTGCATCTTGCCAATGACCAAGGGGGACTGGGTAAGGGAGGGGGTGTAGTTGGATTGAGGGTCTCATGGTTCTCATGTATTCACTACAAATGCATATATGAATAAATGTTGTTTTTAAGGTTAGTTCCACTAGTTCCTTCAGAGAGCACTTTAATCTCCTGATATTTAACCTGAGAGCAGAAGACAGTGTGGTGCAGAAGTTAAGAGCTCAGATTTGGCCATTCTTTCATTTATTGATCAGATATTCAGCCAGCACTTACAAGGTGATGAACAAACAGGAGTTCCTAAGATAGGATCTCACTTGTATCCTTTATTAGTTGTGTGAGCTTGCAACTAACTTAAATCCTCTTCTTTAAAACTTAAAACTAGCTTGTTGTCATAATGAAGAGAATGGAGGCAAATTTTTTTCCGAAGTACAGTACTAACACAATGAGTGATACGTTCATACTTTATAGTATTTTTTAATATTTTTATCTATTAAAAAAGCTCAATTTGTTAAAATGATCATCTAAATAAAATGCCCTAATATGATAGTCTGCTTTCACCTGTGGGTGATGCCAGGAATCACAGATAGTACCCAACTCTGTAAGCACTATTTTCCCCGATACATAGATACCTTTGGTAAAGTTTAATTTACAAATTAGGCACAGTAAAAATTCACGACACTAACTAATATTCACAACACTAACTAATAATAAAATAGAGCAATTATAACAGTGTGCCATTAAAAATAATGTGAATGTATGTCTCTCTCAAAATATCTTATTGCACATAATATTTTTGGACTTCAGTTGCCTGCAGGTAACTGAAACTGCTAAAAATGAAACCATGAATAAGGAGACAATTGCATTGTAGCTCTCTTATTTTACCATACAAAGGGGAAAAGATCCCACTTCATTTTAAGAGACACTTAATTTTGTATCTCTCTTCCAGCTAACTTCTTCACCCAAAATTTGGATTGATATAATATTGTATCGGCAGAGATTTCTCTTAACTGTAGCATCCTTAAATCTTAAATGTAGCCTTTTAGATACAACAAAAGAAGCAGTGTCAGTTTCACATAATTTATAAGTTGTATTTGTAGACTGTTATTTAGAAAACAAGTTGATCCATCCTTTAAAATTTAACCTTTAATTTTAAGCAGGTGTATATAAATGCAGCACTCCCTCTTCGCGCAACCCCATACACACACAGACACACCTCTGTTCCCCTCTTGTTTTTAATCTTCTTGGAGCAGAATTATTGTCACTGGGCTCTGAGTCTGGAAGACCCCAACAGTGTTTTATACTAGCTCATCATTTGACCTTGCTTTCTGAATCTTGAAAGATTTTTGTTATAACCCAAATGCTAAAGAGTGGGTCCAAGGCCGGTCATGGTGGCGCATGCCTGTAAGCGGCAGCCTAGGAAGCTGCAACTGGGGCCAGGGATTGTGGTTCGAGTCCCACGGGAGGCACATAGTGAAACCTAATCCCAAAAAATAGCTGGGCATGGTGGCGTGCACCTGTAATCCCAGTTACCTGGGAAGCTGAGGCTGGGGATTGCTTGAGTCTGTGGTATCCAGAGCAACATGTGCCTGCTGTTCCACAGGCAAAAATAGCAAGACCTAGTCTCAAAGAAAAAAGAGTGTGTCCAAGTCTTCTCTTTGTTTTCTATTCCTAGGCAAGTAGCTTTCCTTCCTGCTGATTTCCCCACCTTCAATCTTGAGTTGCTAAAATCAAAAAAACATTGAATTAAATTTTGATTTTATAAGACAGTGTAATAAAACCTCAAAAATGAAAACCGTAGATTAACGACATCATTTAGAATTGTAGGTGAGAGGGAACTTTCTTTGAAAGTTTAGTAATTTAAATAATTATACAGTTAGAACCATTTCAAGGATCTATGAGTAGTATTAGCATCTTTATTGACCTTTATCAAAGAAGGTGGAACTGACCCTGTCTTTAAATATATTAAACAGAATTGCAAATTAGAACTTCCCCATCCCAAACTTAAAACCAAATGTAAATGTAAAGTTTCCAGAAAAGTGCATGTGGCATGGCTTTTATGTCTTGGGGGCATTTTTGGAGCTGGGTTTCAGCAGGTTAATGAGTGGTAATCTGCAGTAGAAACAAAATTTAAATTTACCATGTCTACTATTGTAACTTTCTAAAAATAAACTACTTTCAAGTTATCGTTTAATTTTTGGTACTTTCATTTTATTTAGATTTTATAAACCTGTTACCTATTACTTTTCATCAGCAGATTTGTGTGAAGGGCACTGTCTATTTAAGCACATATATTTCATTTGAGAGCTGTTCTTAGAATTAGAGTACCAGACAGGCTTAAAACCGGAAATACCCTTTTGGACTAAAAGGTAACAGACAATTAAATTAGATGTTATATGATATTAAACTTTCCCTTTAGTTCAGTGATCCTTTTAGAAGGGATTTTTGGCATTAAGCAGGATAGTTGCTGGAACTGGAACCTCCTGGTTGGAGGTTGTGGATACAGCAGTCTTTCTGAGCTTAGATTCTCAGCTGGGTATCATTGTAAGCTTTGAAGGTAGCCTGTGAACTCCAGAAGTTTTTCATGAATTCCCTACTCCCATAGACCCTGATTATCCCACCTCATCTTTATCAAAACAGATATTTTTCTAATAGGCAAGTAACTTAAAAATTTGAGTAAGGATCAATTGTTTTGTTGATGAACATTTGTAGCAAAATTTGGGATAAGTAAATGATGATACTAAGATGTATATAGGGTCAACCATTATGCAACTTTGCTTTACTCCTTGACAACCTACAAGAATCACTACTACCATCTTTGGTGTTTGTTTTTGTTTTGTTTTGTTTTTTTTTCTTTATTTTGAGACAAGTTCTCACTATTTTTGCCTGTGGAACCACAGGCTCATGTTGCCCCGGGGGTACCACGGACTCAAACAATCCCCAGCCTCAACTTCCCAGGTAGCTGGGATTACAGGCACGCGCCACCACGCCCAGCTATTTTTTTTGAAATTAGGTCTCACTACATTGCCCCAAGCAGGACTCGAAACATGATCCTTAGTCCCCGCTGCAGCTTACTAGGCTGCAGCTTACAGGTACTGCCACTGTGCCTGGCCCTACTACAGTCTTTGAGGGAGGTTTTTTCATTTTACTCTTTTACAAGTGTGGACACAGACATAAGTTTAATGTCCCCAAATCATGTTCTTTTTATTATCTATTTATTCTTCAATATAGTCAAGCTTATTTTTTTTTATGAATTGGGAGTTATGAGCTAGTAGAATTATAAAAATCTTATATATGTCATAACCAAATCGTGCAGTTGTTTATGAAGATTCTGCAGGAAGCTTAATCAAACAACTTCTAATTTTCATCTGTAATTTTGAAATTATATTAAATATTTTATGCACCAAGTTCCAGTGAAGTATAAAGGGCAGTTACAATAATTTCTGGTACCAGCTTGTTTTATTACATATGCTCTTACAGAGGAAGCACTTAAATTATTGTGTTGTTCAATAATACTCAAGATGGTCTTTATATTTTAATCAATTTATTAAGTTTTTATGCTTTAAATTATAAGATAGTTTACATTTTAATGCTTCAACAGTCAATTTGAGTGATTCATAGTAATTTTTATCTAAATTTAAGTATTAGCCCCATCTTTTATGCTACAAATCTTAAAATACCACATTATTACAAAAATTAATGGATAAATATCTAGAAATATTGTAAAGTACATGCTGTTTGTTTATAGATGGAATTCACTACATTTCCAGAAAAGACTTGCCTGCAGTTTAATCAGGTTTGTTTTGTTGTTTCTCCATAGATATCTGTTATCTCCTTGATATAAAATTTAATTTATATATGATGACTACCACATATATTTTGTTCAAATCAAGCAGAAGATTAGTGATACAGGTCTACTTAGGTAGCTTCTAAGTCATGTTTGCTTATCTGCAGAATTCTAATTATTAAATACTGCATTCTTTATAATTATGGACCCTATAAAAAGCAAAGCAATGCAGTTATATCTGTCCATATAAACTAGATGGAATGGCACTTTAAACAATGTAAAAGCAGAATGTAGGATACTCTGCTAATTTGGAAAGGAAAGGATGAGATGAGGAGGAAGGGAATAAGAAATGCAGTTGCATTGTAGTAGAGATATTTTATACTGAAAAAATAAGAATTTGCATTCTGGTTGTAGGTCCACTTTGTGTACAGACTTGTATATAATTAGAACTTGGAATTCTAATGTGAATTAGAATACTGTGAATATCTTAACAACTATTCTTAGGGCAATCTATGAACTAAGAATGGTTCTGAGTGCTTACATGAATTAACTCATCTTATTCTTAAAGCCATGCTATACAACATGTATAGTTATTGTTCTAATATTACAAGTAAGAAAACTGAAACCCAGAGAGGCTTGCCCAAGGTAGCAATAGCAAGATCCAAATTCAAGTGTTCTGTCCACAGAATCTCTGCTGTTTTAGATACTCTACTCATCTGACAAAGATGCAGCTATTTTCATTCAACGAATATTTGTTGAGTTGCTACAGTATACTGGAAATCCTTGATTGTTGTAGTCCTGGGGCAGTGCCATGGTGAGTGGGACATACAAGTTCCCTGCTGTTGTGACATATACATTCTCTTGGAGACAGAAAATAAATACACAAACATCATAGTTTATGAAGATGCTTCCTAGGTAGAGCAGGTTGTGTTTTGGATTGGTATTTTATCATAATGATGAATGTTGTTCACCTTCTCTCTGTTTACCTGCTTGGGTCAGGAATTCCTCTCTTGGCAGTATGCTGTGTTTTTACATAGACTCGGGAGACTGGGCAGTGTGGGAAGAAATGTTGTACTTTGACATATGAAGACCTAGTTAAGAATCCCAGTACTCCATCAAATACTTGCTGTGTGAGCTCTATGTCTTCATTTATCATCTGGACATCAAACTCCTTACTTCCCAAGGTGATGGTTACAATTAAATGAGCACAGGTCCTTAGCATAGTACTTGACTTATTAGAAGGAGCTGATTAAATATTGGTGTATTCTTTCTATACATTTTTCCATCATTTTAATAATTATTTTCAGTGAAAACCATATGCAGATGCAGGGACTAAATTGAGTTCCCTAGAAATCATGTTTTTTTCTCACCAGACTCCCATTTATCTTACCTTATTTTTATTAAATATTATGACACCTGTAGGTGTCATCCTGAAAGAGAGTCTAGATGGTGATGTAGTCTTTCGGAGTGAGTACCAGTGACACGTTTACATGGGTCAGCTGTGTATTTGGCCTGTGCAAATATGCCTGTCTCAGGAGGTAACATTCCAGCCAGTGCCAGAGAAGAATGGGGTGGTGGGACTTGGGAACAAGCATTTTAGGGAGACAGAACTGTTTGCAAAGGCCTCTCACTTATTCTCATTCATGGGCAAGTATGATTGTTTATTCCATCATCCTTATGTCTTTTTTTTTTTTTTTTAGACTATTTTTGCCCGTGGAACCGCAGGCTCACATTGCCTGTGGTACCATGGACTCAAGCAATCCCCACTCTCAGCTTTACAGGTAACTGGGATTACAGGCATGCGCCACCACACTCAGCTACTTTTTTGGAACTAGGTCTCATTATGTTGCCCCTAGCTGGACTCGAACCGGGATCTCTGGTCCCCTCTGCGGCTTCCTAGGCTGACGCTTACAAGCACGCACCACCATGCCCGGCATCCTTATGTCTTTGCTTGCTTAAAATGTATCAGTCCTTTCACAAAATTTACTCCTGATGTGCGTCTTAAACATTTATTTATATGTGTAATCACTGTAAGTCTATGAGCTGGAAAGAGAATGATGAAAGAGCAACTTCACTCTAGCGTTCTGCCTTTGTTATTTATATAGTCTCTAAGATAGAGTTAAGACTACTCCAGTCAGCACCAGTGTATCCTGAGTTCTGTATCATCTGCATTTGTTAGAATTCAGTGAATAGGCGCTAGAATTTGACCCTGCATTTAAAAAAAAAAAAGCTATTTCCTTTTTGACTCTTCTGTGGTTTTATTCTTAGCTATTTTTGGCAATTGGTTGCACCTTTATTACTTGTTTTCTTTGTTGTTCTGATCTTTTTGAACCAGTGTTCCCCATCACTTATGACATTTTTTACTTCTGAGTGACAGATATGCACACTGAATTCAATCAAGTGAGTATGGAAAGGTTATTGAAACGGTGTGCTTGGGGTTCTCGCAAAGACACTAGGCCACAGGCTTGGCTAGGCCTCAGGAACAACTGACCCTGGGCTTTGATCACTACTAGGGGTCTTG
Organism: Uropsilus gracilis; assembly: GCA_004024945.1. Classification (NCBI taxonomy): domain Eukaryota; kingdom Metazoa; phylum Chordata; class Mammalia; order Eulipotyphla; family Talpidae; genus Uropsilus; species Uropsilus gracilis. The sequence continues at coordinate 43,955 of PVHY01003496.1, read as the reverse complement.
CCATCACTGGCTTCTATTCTTCTCCTAATTCTACGCTGCTTTCTCAGAAAGGTTGGGGATAAAACCACCCTGGCTCCACACTTTGCAGCAGCAGCAGCCACTGGACAGGCTGACCTGATCTTTCCTCTGATTGAGGCACCAGAAAATCTCAGAAAAGCTTTCTAATTAATTAGCTCAGCCATCCCGGATTGACCTGGAAGTTGTCCTGTGGCCTGCCCATCTGTGGTCTGCTATGACAGAGGACTCAGAAACCCCAGCCTCACCTAGGATTAATTTAGCTGACCCATTTTGAATTATTAGAATCATGTCTGCTAGCTGACTTATGTTTAGACTGGCTACCTTGAAGAAGTCCTTTATCTTTGTCCAAGGCAGTTTTCGTGGCCCAGCGAGTTTCCTCCAGCCTAAGGGGACATCTGCAGTGCAATCAGCACATTTGCAAATCGGCCAGGTGACTAGGTCTGAGCTCTGTCTGTGAAAGAAGCTCAAATCATTTGTTTCACCACCTGCCTGTACACTGCAGGTGACCCATTTGGATATGTCTAGTTCTGTTGTGAACTATTACATCTTTATGGTAGAATAATGCCTTCACATAGAATGGCAATAAATAACAATACCAGATAAATGCTGCTTTTCTTTGAAAGAATGGAGCTATTATCTTGCATATTAATTCAGCTGACTACTAAAGGAAAAAGCCCCAAATAAGAAATAATACTTTACATTTTACCACACATTTCTCAAAGAGATGAAGTGGGAGGTCAACTCTAATTTTTCCTTTTACAAATTATTTTTTGATGTCATTTTCTTCAGAACATTAAGAGCAGTCAGCCACCCTGTTCCCTTATAGTATGATAATTCTTGCATTTTAAAATCAAATGGGATTTTTCCCTAGACTTGCAAGAGTTTTTAATTTGTAAAAAGTCCACTGTTTTGTGCAAATATGTTTGTTTTTGGAATGTTTGTACACGTAGTAGCTATAGAAGAGATTGCTTTATAGCTGAGTGGTTATGCTGTCACCTTAATTAAATAAAAAAGTTTAGTAATTCCCTGTTCTAGGCATACTATGAGATGGCAAAAGATGGGGGAGATGGTACCCAAACCCCAGGAGGAGCGGAGTGACTGTGTGCCCAGGACTGTCCTTCCAGACAGTGTAGAATGGCCACCATGAATACCACCCACTCAGAGTCCACAGAGAGTATGGAATAGAGAACAGCTAGTCTGTACCTCAGTGGATAAGGAAGAGATGGGAAACAACCCAGTGTGCCAGCTTGCCCAGTCCTGCATACCTCTTAGAGTGTGAGCTTTTCTAGGATTTAAAAATATCGACTTTACATATACTATAATTTCCGAATGTAAGACAGCAACTACTTCTAGCGCTCAATAGAAGGGAACAATCAGTTTTCACACTGGAGGAAAATTCCCCAGGTAGATTTATCTGAAGACCACTTGACCCACTTCAGCACTGACTTCTTATGGTATTTTCCAGAATAACATTGGTTATTGGAGAGTTTTGCTTTATATGTTGTATGTAGAATTTAGCACCCACCTAATAGATGATTCCATGGAAATGAAGACATGAATAAGGTGTGTTCTGCATTCCTGCCTAGAAAGGAACACTTAATCTCACCCCGCGTGCTTGGACAAAGCGATGGGGAGGAGATAACGTTTATGCAGAACTTGAAAGGAAAAGTGGACTTTCTTTCCATGGGAATGGGAGTGGAAGGGTAAAGTCTCCAAGAGAGCAAACCATGTGAAACAGTAAGTAAAATAGTGTATGATCTATATGGTTAGATATATATGAACCTTATTATAATGGTAAGAAAGACTCAAAAAATGGAGGTGAATCAGATCGTGGGGACCCTTGAAAGCTTTGGTAAGGGTTTTAATTTTATTCTGTATGTTCTAAGAAGCATAAAAAATTTTTGGCCAGAGATTTATCATGCCCAGGATGGAACCCTGAGGTTTTAAAGTAGGTTCATATTATCCTCCCATGTCTTTTGCTTTGATCTTTAGCCTGGAGGCAGCTGGGAAGAGGCCATTTCTGTTTTGGGGATAGTCAGGCTGCTTTCCTAAGATGAGTGAACTTGGAAGAACAGGGAGAGGGAGTTAAACTGTCATCCCCTGTGGCTTTTATTGACATAGGATTATATATGTCATAACCCAGCAGTTTAGTGTTGTAAGTATTGCTTTGCACAGTCTTGTCTTTTTTTAAGGTAATTTTTAAAAAAGAGCAAAATTACGCTTTTTTTTTTGTCTTTACTCACATATTTACCTTTTCTGGTGCTCTTCATTTCCTTCTGCCAACTTGAATTAGCATCTGCTGTAATTTTAGGATGACAGACTTCCTTGTGTATTTCAACTTCATTACTTATAATGTATAATAAAAAAATGAAGAAAAAATAAAAAATGAAAATGTGCTCTGTAGTAGGCATTATTCTTTCACTCTTTGCATCATCTCCCACATTTCAAAAACTTTTTCTGAATGAATAAATCAGACTTCCTATGGAGCCATTTTGCTTGATCATGGTTAGGTGTTAAAACATGAACTTCTGTGCTTTGGACATGTTGCTCAAATGCCTCTATTTTGAAAATTAAAATTTAAGATTATTGCTAATATGTTAGAGCAAATATTTACCAAATTACCTGAACAGAAATATGAATGAACAGGGGGAAGGGGAAAGCGTGCTTCAGCCATTACCTCTTCCCTTTACTCAGCAATAATTATATCCTTATACCAGCATTTTTCGAACCTTCCATCCTTACTTTGCCCCCAGTCACTCCAATGAGATTAAAAAAGGTTTTGTCTTTTTTGTTTTTAATTTAAGTAACATTGAATTATACCCAGTGAATTTTTGTTTTTTTGAGACTAGTTCCCCCTATTTTTGCCCGTGGAACCGCAGGCTCATGTTTCCTAGGGTACCTCAGACTCATGCAATCCCCAGCCTCAGCTTCCCAGGATGCTGGAGATTACAGGAGTGCACCACCATGCCCAGCTATATCTTTTTGGAACTAGGTCTCGCTTTGTCCCCCCACCACCACAGGACTCGAACCGCGATCCCTGGTCCCAGTTGCGGCTTCCTAGGCTGCCGCTTACAGGCATGCGCCATCATGCCTGGCATGATTTATACCCAGTGAGGTTTTAATACCACAGATATATGTTTGTTTATGTATTCTATGCTTTTCTGTGCTTGAAATGAAAATAATAAGTTTTTTGTCCCCATCCCCCAACCAGTCTGCTTGATAGAAAATGCTTGTTTTAAGCCAGTGTTTATAAAAGGTACATTTCCCCCCTTTGTAGGAGGGCATTTCCACTTCAATAAGCTAAGTTTAGCCATATTGAATCAGAACTCTGTTGTCTAGTACACCTGTGCTTTTATAATATTTTTATTTTAAGCTGACTATTCAAATAAGTATGCTAAAATATTAGCATATTGTGAGAACATTGGGAAAGTAAATTTTATATAGTTTATAAAGTCAGTTTTTTCTAGTTTAAAAAATATGTCCACCATGCAGTCTTTCTGTACAAGAACCATTTGCTGCCGGGTATGGGGGCACATGCCTTTAATCACAGCCTATGAAGCAAGGCTGAGACTGGGAATCGCTTGAGCCTGCAGGTTCGAGACCTGCCCGGGGCAACATAGCTAGACCTAGTCTCAAAAAATAGCTGGATATGGTGGTTGGCACGTGCCTGTAATCCCAGGTACCTGGGAAGCTGAGGCTGGGATCCCTTGAGTCTGTGGTACCCTGGGTAATGTGAGCCTGCAGTTCCCCCGGCAAAATAACCAGACCTAGTTTCAAAAAAAGGGGAACCATTTGCTTTTAATTCTTCAGCAAGTATTTACTGAGGGGATACTATGTGCAAGGCTGGCTGCCAGGCACTCAGGTCCTGGTTGGTGCACATGGGGTTCAGTCAGGTTCCTCTGTCCTCTGTTAAAGACAAAGCTAATCTGAGTTCTATAAATTTGCTTAGTGCAGAGTTGTTTTGACTGGTGATTTTTAAATATTACCAAAAAATTATAGGGGACACTTTTTGAAAATCCTTGGGAGTTGGCATAACCCCCTGTGTGGCATAATAAGAAAGACAATTGTCCTTTGTTCTAGGTGTCTGAGAACCTTGGAATCTCCCCACTAGTAAGAGTTTCTTTGTTGTGTTAAGAAGGTGACTCTTGTCTGAGCATTCCTGATAGCTTCAGGAAAAAGCCTAGTTCCAACACCAAACTTTCATTAAAATTTGGTGTTTTGGCTGCTTCAGGTATGCCACAGCCTTAAGCAACAGCCTCAGGCATCTGTGCTCTCCCTTATGGCTCTAGCAGGCTGGGGAAATGAGAAAGTCTGGCTCCCCTTTGGGGGTATGCTGGGACAACTCAGCAATGACCTCCCATTCCCGTCTGCAGCCCTGGAATGACTCCTCATTGGTGGGGGTGGCCCCCTGGTTCATTCTCACCTCAGTTAATCTGCATTTTGATTGAGAAAAGCAACAATCCAGATGTATTGGGAGACATAGAGAAATAATTAAAGGCCCGAACAAACCCATTACCCTTCCAAAAAGAGTATGGTTGGAATTTCGAGACATAAGACTCAATAAGAGGAGATAGGGGATATACCACCAAGTAACACCGACATTCCTGGTACTGAAGCTGAACTCCCCACCCAGAGACACTGTCAACATGAGCAAGGAGCCCCCAATCCCAATGGGGGAGGAAAGCCACAAAGAAGTAGCAGTGACCCATGAAAAATGGCAAACCATGAGAGAGGTGACAAGCCATACCAACCAGTTGCTGAGGTCTGCCCCCACCGGGGATCTCCACCTCGGCCATTGGCTGGAAATGGTCTCCCAAAGCCAGATGCCAGAGCTGCAAGGCCAAGAAGTAGCATCATGGCACAAGCATCGGGATGAACGAAAGAGACAGTCAATAAGAATAAGGAGACCATAAGGATCCTGAGAAAAAGAGACTGTCTCCTCCACCACAGGAAATTCTGTAACGAAGGGGCTGGGAGAGCCACTCCACATACCAGACGAACACGAGGTTTTACGATATGCTCAGAAGTGCCACCTGCCCCAGTGTTATCCATGGAGAGCTGCTAACCTGGCCTACTGTCCCCCAGAAACGGGCTTCACCCAGGAGGACACTGTTCGAGAAAAGCGAAAACAGAAAACAATGGGCCAATCACCAATCAACATCCAACAACAAGAAAGGAACTGGAATGACCAGAGGTGGGGCAAGGGAAGGGAAAGGAGGAGGAACATGCCTACAAACATGAGCTATGTATGCAAATAATAAGAAAAATAAAGTTGGTATTTAAAAAATAATAAAATGTGGTATATTGAACCCATCCCCCAAGCTTGGTGGGAGAGGCAGTTTCATCGACTGTGCCTTTGTATTGTGATCCCTCCATGAAAACCCTTCAGTGACAAGGCTCAGAGGATGTCAAGGGTGTTCATGAACACCTGGTGGAAATGGGAGGCTAGCACACCTGGAGAGGACATGGAGGTTCTGCACGCTTTCCCCCTTAACTTGCTCCATGCAGCTCTCCTCTCTGGCTATTCTTTAGTTGTGTCTTTTATAAGGAACTGCTACTGGTAAGAAAAGTACTTCCTTGAGTACTTAGGCATTCTAGTGAATTACCATCCTTGAAGATGGGTGGAGGGAACCTCTAGGTTGTAGTTTATGGTTGGTCAGAAGTATGAGTGACTTGAGAAATGCAGTTGGCATCAAAAGTGTACATACACACATATTGTGCAACTATATATACAGTCATACAACATGTATATATGTTTTGCATGAAATGATTGAGGGCCAAGCTTCAGAAGACACACAGTTAGCAAAGTTCTCTCTTCTTGTTCTACAATCCATGACAGGTTTCTGCTCCACAACTGCCCGTTACTCTTTCTACAATGCAAAACTCGACTTCAATGATTTGATTGTTCTAGGTATCAAATTTATACTAGATCAAGTATCAGACAGAACTAGTATCAAATACCCATATGTATAACCTAGTAGGAAACCCTCAATAGAGGATTCACTGAAAAACAGAACATTGTGTTTGTCTTTATCTGACTTCTGATTTTATTCATATGTGGCACATAAACAAATGAATGAAATATATAAAATAATAAACTTTAGGCTGTAAGACTTACTGGTTATTAGAAGTGAAGGTGGGTGAGGTAAATTGAATAAAAGGGGTCAATTGTATTGTAAAGAATAGAACTGAACTTTGAGGGTGAAATTAATGTAGTTTATACAGTTGCTGATGTAGAGTGGTGCACATCTGAGATGTACAAAGTGCTATGATGTATTGTTACCGCAATAAAAGCATTAAAATAAAAAGAGAGAGAATAGGACTTTGTCCTGCACCACTATGTGTAATTGCCAAATGAAAAATGGTGTATGGTTTCAAGCTCAATTTGAGATTGCCAGGAGGGATGGAGCAAAGGGATTGCAGAAAGAATGTGAAGCAGTTTCAAGTTGTATGGAGGCTTTGATGTGAGGATGCATCTGGGCACCGGGCTGTTCATTTTCATCCACTCATTTGTTGTTACCGAGCTCCTCATCACTGTGTCAGGCCTTTTAGTGAGTAAGACCGAGGTTCTCCTTTTCACTTACCCTCTAATAGGACATTTTAATAAAGAATAACTTATTTGTTCACCGACTCATTCATTCACTTGACTCATGTTAGAGAGTCCATGATGCAAGATTATAGGGAGTTATTTAAAAGAGACAATCTCTTTGCCCTCAAGAACCATGCAGGCTTGTTTGGTCATTTGTTATTTGCTCATAAACATGTATGTTGACCTAGGCAGGATGCCAGACAGTGCTAGGGAAACATAGATGAAGACAAGCACATGGTCTGTCCCTGAAGGGCTCAGGGCCCAGCTCAGAGGGGTGCACTGACAGTATCATCTCTGGTGGAGTTACAGATAGTAAGTGACAGTCATGGGTTCTGCCCACAGTATTAGGACAGTGCAAAGAGAACATATTAAAGGGGTGTCCAAAATGAGCTCTGTGAAGACAAGAGGTCAAGTGAGACTCTTGATTTGATTTTAGTTGGACCCTGAGAGAAGAAAGGACTTAGGAAGAGCAATACAAAGGGAGCTCCAGGCAGAGGAAGCAGTCAGTGTAAGTGAAGAGAAGGGTTTGCCATGCAGCTAACAAAACTGCTGAGCAGTATAGGCGGTGGTGGTAGGTGGTTTTTTTTTGTTGTTGTTTTTGTTTTTTGGTTTTTTTTTATATAGTGAAGCGGCTGCAGTATAAATGCCAAAAACTAAATCCATATGATGCTGGCACAATAAAACGTTCAATGAAATGGATAGCTCAGAAACAGACAAGCGAACACACATACATGTAATAGAGTAGGTACCGCAAGTGAAAGGGTGGTAAATAATAACACAGGGTCAACTGATGAATTATTTAGAAAAATAAATTCTTACTCCTCGTGACTTTTAGTCAGCTTAGAAGGTAAAACTAAGAAGTGAGAGGAATAAGGTTTCCCTCTGAATTAAAATTGAAGATCAACATGAGTGGGTGAAAGGATATTGACAGCATACCCTGAAGAACCAAGTATCTCACTGGGTACATCACCTCATTGATCTCAGGAGCAAGCCTGACTTCCTGGGCCCTGACCCACCAAGACCCTGAGCTTGATTAAATGTTCTGATGTTGTTCTCTTGCAGTTATTAAATTTTGAGTAGCCCAGGTTGGTGGGGAATAATTTAGCCAAAATGCTTTGGGATTTGCTGGTTCTTTGTCAGATTTGCACAGTTTGAAAGCAAAGTTCCAGAGACACAAAAACTGTTTCAGGAGGATGATGGAATCCCAGTGCATCTATAGAGGATTTGAGATCTCCTCTGTACAGCTGCCATGATGCTTAGAGTTGGGAGAGTATTGGGTCACACAGCTGTGGTGTCATATGCAATAAGTGGGATTGACTTAAGTTTATCATTGAATTCTTTGGGGATCATTATTTATTGACTTGTACTAACTGCCAGCAATAAGTCTTTATGATGAAGGGAAAAAAAAGAAATTTGAAAATAGGGCCTGTATTTTCATTTTGCATCGCTAAATCCCACTTTACAGAAATAAAGTACCAAAAATGAAGCTTTATAAGTAGATGTCCTCATGCTCCTTGGAGAGTTGCAGCCAACACAATTAAAGTGTCTGGATCACATTAGTTGGACCATCTATATCGTGTATGTGGCCTCAGGCTGTCCCAGTCTGATGTCATTAAACATTCATTTTATTTGACAAATTCTCTTCCTCCCATTTCCTTCTCACCAAGCAACCTTTTAATTGTGATTTGGCATCTTTTGTGGTCTTCCTGTGGGGAGAATACTGGCTGGTCATGCTGACTCCATGCTTCATTTGGGAGCTAGTTACTAAATTGGCATTTTGGTTCTATGCTTCAGCGAAGTTCTTTAGTGGGAGCCTGCCCATGAGAAAAGATCCCCTTCTGTTAGATTTCTGGGACAGAAGACTGAAGTCCCTTCATTTCGTTGGTGAATTCACCAGGGCAGTCAAAGTACAGAACAATGGTTAGAAACAAGGATTTTGGAGTCAGCCAGACAATCCTGGCATCAGAATCTGTCTTGTGATTCTATAAATGTATGTATCTTGTCCAAGGTACACGACCTCTCTGTGCTCTTGTCTCATCTGTCAAGTGATGATATAATGTCAGTTAGCATTGTTGTAAGATTGAGTGAGAAAATATACACTATGTCAGGGTTTCTCAGCCTCTGCACTACTGACACATTACAACCAGATAATTTTTCACTGGTGAGGAGGTGTGCTGCCCTGTACCCCCCCCTCACCTCCACAGCATGACAGTAGGAATATATACAGACAGATGACCCCTGGTTAAGAATCACTAGTCTAGGTATATAGAATAATGGCTGGAGAAGAGAAAATCAGCAGCAGATTGTATAATAACAATAATTGTATTATTGACAATAATGCACTTGAGGCCATTCTCTGGCCATTTGGAAGACATTGACCAACCTTTCATCTCTTCTTTTTATATTTTGGTATCTGAACAAAGTCCATGTGGATTATGGTAAGCACAAAAAAGATTTACCGATAAAAAACTCCAAAAGAATAGAGGAGTAATAAGTGATTTTCCAAGCTCAAAATTATGGTACTTTTGTGATGTCTGGCATTAGGTTTACATCATATTGGAGAATTTTCTTCCCTGCAAGATGTCACTGCGTTCAAAATAAACAAGCATTCATAATCTGTAAAAACTGTGTAATGGTAGTTAAAAGACAAACTGCCTAAAATATTTATGAGAAATATGGTACGGTGTTATCAAGAAACTACTATAAATCAAAAAAGAAAACCAAATCCATAAATTCCTCTTACAGAAGGACAAAGGGTGAAATGCTGTAGTCAGTTTAAGTATTTGAACATTGTACAAATTCAGTAATAATTTTTTAAAATGTAAAAACATTTTCTGTTTAAGTTGGCAAAGATTTTAAACAGTAACATTCACTCTTTTGTACAATTTAGAGGGTTTTTTCACATTTTTTTGTAGGATGAAGTAAATAAGGTTACCCACTCTAGAAAGAAACTAGGGGGAACAAAGAAAAGAAACTTGGTAATAGAGAGGTATGCCTTAAAACAGACCCCCAAAATAATAGTTGGAAATAATTCATACTGCATAATCTGAAATGTTGTCAAATATGTATGCAAGATGTTAATTGCAAAATTGATTTAATAGATGCCTAGCTAAATGTCCAGTATTAGGAGAGTAGTTAATTATAAGATAGACTAAAATAATCAGCAGTCCTTAAAAACAATGTTTACAAAATGTTTCTAATGTCTTGTGAAATTCTTATAGGGTTAAATGCAAAAAGCAGATTTTAAAATTGTTCATACAGTCTGAACTCAGAATTGAAATTGGAAAAGAATATGGAATATGATAGTATTTGCTCCTGGAAGAATGGCTCATGCATAATTTATGAAAGTTTCTGTGTAGTCAGTAAAATGAAATTGATCATTTCATAGCAAGTGTAGACTTTCTCTTTTTTATACTTGTTTTTAGTTTTTATACACTTGTGAATCAGGGTAGTTTATAAATGAGGGTAAAGGTAAGCTATATTTGTTTGAATAGGAGAACAAGAAGCAATTGTCCTTGCCTTATAAATGCAGCTTTACATATTAATAAATTCCTCACTAGCTACAATGAGAGACTGGTTTAAGAGGTAGACTGCTTTCTCTGGATGAGGTGCATCAATGCTTTTTTGCACCGTGGTACCCTTTTTGTTCATTAAACTTTAAATTTCTATTTATTGTAATTTGTTTCTTGATGAAAATACCTCTAAAATGCCCATTTTTATTTTATAGTATGTGCAGAAGCTTATAATCCTGATGAAGAAGAAGATGATGCAGAATCCAGGGTATGTAATTTACTGAGCCAGTTCCTTTAAATGATACCCTTATGTTGGATAAGGAAGATAATAATAGAAAAGATGTTAACAAGCATGTAGATTAACAGGAATATAATGGAATTATTTTGGCTATTTCTTTTTCTTAGTCTTATCTTCGATACCTACTTCTTACTAAATTTCTGCAGAATGACATTTAATCAGTCTCCCATTTTGAATAAAAGGAAAGATGAACATCAAACTCAGTGCAGTTGTGGTTTTATTTCTTTTGCAAAATATAGCCTGATGACCAAAAAAAAAATGCTTTTAGCTCTCTTTCTCAGAGTGATGTTATTCTTTTCTGACGGCTTTTCTAATAAAGAGAAAATTAGGAGAGAACATTTTATCTTTATTAGTTTATAGCAACAGAAAGCTTATTCTGAAACAAACAAAAAAAAAACAAAACCAGAAAGTGTCAGTCTAGCAGTTATTATTCTTATAGTCTGTGATTCTAATGGAGTCATTCTACAGGTATGATTACTGTAAGCCAATTTTTATAATATATGATTCTAATAGCTTGCTCAGAAATTAGAGTTCCTAATGTTTTACATTTTTTCTAGTTTGATTAAAAGAAGTTTTCAATTTTTCCTTTAACTCCATTCAGGAGTTGGAGGTTCTGGATGAAAGCATGTTTGTTTGGAATGAGGTGGCTGAGTTAAGGTGAAGGAAGGAGTGAAGACCTTAATTCTCAATGACTGTGAAGGAATGCATCAAGATTCTAGTTAGAAAATGGGGTATTCAGATTTAAACTTTTTAAAAGGTTACTTTCAACTCTGTATAGAGAATGGGTGAGAAAATTTTGAAGCTATCTTGTGCTGATTTCTCTTGCCTAACATATTATAGTGTTGTTGGTTTTTTGTTTTGTTTTTAAGAAAAGTCAAACTCGTTATTATTAATAAGCTTTCAGATTTTTTTCAGTTGAAAGGCAGCAGGTTTAAAGCTGGAGTCTGGCAAACTTTCTGTCTATAAATATTTTTTTACCAGAAAGTTTACTTTTTCAGATAATAAATACTTTCAACTGTGGGGGAGGAGGATCGCATAGTTTCTATGGCAACGATTCAGCTCAACTGTTGTGGCTTGAAAATAGCCACAGACCATCCACAGATGAATGAGGAAAACTGTGTCCCTTAAAACTTAAACCTGTGAGCACTTGAATTTGAATGTCATCATTTTTATGTGTCAGGAAATAGTTTTTCTTTCTTTCTTTTTTTAAAGTAATCTGAAGTTTATTGTGTGTCAGTTAAAAAGCAATAAAGACAAACAAGGAAAAAAATACCATGAAATATTCTTACCACTTTGATTTTCCTTTTTCCTCAATCATTAAAAACTGTATAACCATTCTTAGCCTTGGAGGCAGGGGGCAGGTGATGAGGGGGGCTTGGGAAAAAAGATTTGGCTTTCAGGCCATAGTCTGCTGATCCGAGTTTACTAACTGGCCTCCCTGGGCTGAGTCCAGCTCTGTGGCTTCTGGACCATGTGACATTGAAGACAAGTCTTGGACAAGTTCATTTTCTTAATGCTAAATTTTAATGGTTTCTTGCTTCTTGAGGTTTATTACTGGAATAAAATCAGCTAATATTTTAAAGCCCTTAAAAGAGTACGTTAGGACATTGTAAATGCTATATAAATGTTTAACAACTAAGATTTTTATCCTGAAATGAGCCATAAAATTTAATAAAAAGACAAAGTGGCCTCTAGTAGAATGAAAACCGCAGTTGGTTATACTGCCGAAGCCCTAGTTATCCAGATGCAGATCTCATCTGTAAGATTACACCAACAGAAAAAGATGAACTTTTCAAAGTGAGAGAGCGTCTCTGAGCATCTGGTTTTGGGGCAGAGGAGCCAAAGCTTCAGAAATTCACCCACTTTCTGACTGTTTGCTTCCGGACACAGAGTGGGATTTTAATGGGGGAGGGAATCCATAGTAGATAAAACATTCTAGCTACTGAGGCCTGATGGGAGGGAGAGGAATGGAAGAAAAGAGGGAAAGCAAAGAGAAGAGCAGGAGACAGTAACTGAGGTGGCAGGGTCAGAAAAGAAAGACAATTTAAAGGTACTATTCATAATAGATGGCACAGAGGAGAGAGAGTGCAAGAGAACAAGAAGGAGATGAAAAGGCTGGGCTTTTATGCTTTGTATGAGGGCTCAGAGGGAGGGAAGGGGTTAGGGAAAAAAAGTTAACCTGACAAGAGTAAAGAAGGTGTGAGAAGATGGCTGGCATCTTCCCCTTGTTTTCTCTCTGAGAACTGAGCTGCTCGGCAGACAAGCATTTGCGATTGCTTCATTTTGAAGTTCTAGAAGGTTTTGTGAAATGAGAAATAGCCTGCTTTTGTTTTATCATGTTATAATGCCTTCTTTAAAGTAGAGTGGAGTGAAGTTTGATTGGCATGATTTAGTTAATATCCAAAATTCAAAGTTTCTTGTATGGCAGCGACTTAGCAGGCATCAGGATCTGCTTTTTCTGTGTTCATGTATCATCTTAGACTCTAGCTTAAGATAAATATTGCTCAGCTAGACAGAAACTTTTGCATGTACCTTACATTTGCAGGAAAAAATGCAGTATCTTTCTCACTGGCTAATAGTCTTTCATATAAATAACATAAATAATGCATACATACTCATAAATGTCCTTGATTTTTCTGGCAATTATGATTTTTGTTAATTTTTAGTTATCTGAGATGAGTTTGAAATGCTGGTTTTGATTGCCCACTTTGATATATTCACATACATAACTCACTGTTATGGGATTCTGACTGCCTAATGAAAAGGGGAAGACCCTTCTCATCGCCTCTGAGGTCATGTTTCTGTGAACACTGGTAGAAGAATGGGTGGTATATGCTCTCCCAGAAACTGACTATATGCCTGCTGTCTTTTGGATCATCTCCTGCCTCTCTAAATTGTACCATAGTGACAGGCTTCTGGTGTTCTCAATGAAAAGACCATTTGGTTCAAGTCTGCTAAGCCTTCTGCTAGTTAGGAGACTCTGGAGAGCTGGCAGACCACACTGATGTAGGCATCCTGTTAGCCTTCACTCTGCTGGAGTGAATTTACTGAGAGGCAGTGTGCTGGCTTCCCCTGGGCTCATTCTAGAAAGAGTGCATCCCTTGCTTTTGGTTTTCCTTATATACACACTCTTAATGTGGGGGATACTGGTTGCCTTTTCCTTCTGGAAGATCACTCCTTCAGGATAGTTATACATTGTGCATAACAAGTATTTATGTCTCATGAGACATACTTGTAAAAGTCTGCTCACTTCTAAAGACGTTATGATGTTTCGCGGGGAGGAACAGCACATCTGGAAAGCATCAAACTCAGTGTTAGAGAGTATCAAACAGTACTTAAAAGTAGTAATGAGTATTACATAGGACAAGCACTTTCTGGATTTTCAGTGTAGCTGTGATATCGGCTGTCCTTCTGTGTGTCCCCAGCCCTGGTATCTTAAGTGTACAGCCAATTGCAGACCTTTATAAAATGAACTCGCTAACATGGGCTGGGGAGAGCACACTCTTGGAAAACTTTCACATGCTGCTTTGAGAAGAACGCACCACCTCCCTGAGACCAGTGGTATCATTTGCCCCTACGTATTAGGGTCCCATGATATCTAGTGACTTACAGGGAATGTGAGCACTAAAGGTCCATCATCCTGCTAGAAAATGTCATCCCTTTGAATAAGATGAGTCCACTAACTTTTGGCTTGTTTTTTTAATTTGATGTCCTTTCAGATCATACATCCAAAAACTGATGATCAAAGAAATCGACTGCAAGAGGCTTGCAAAGATATCCTGCTGTTTAAGAACCTGGATCCGGTAAGATAAATCTCATTCATAGAAGATTTTTTTGGTGTCAGCTTGAAGTACTATGTACGGTCTTGGATTTTACTCTGCAAGCAAACATCACCTGGGGTGACAGAAAGGCCCCATCTTGGATGTCTGCACACATGAGTTCTTTTTATCACCCACTTTGGGCTGAACACTAAGATTGGGAGGCCCAGTGCTGTTAGACTGAGGTGCTAGCAAGCCTGCTATCTCTCTGAGGGAAACACTGTCTTCCACCTTAAGTTCACTTGCTGTGAATATCTCCCTGAGAAATGGTCCAGGTGAAGAAAGGTTATGACCTTGCATTCTCTATACCCTTAGCAGGAACCCACGGGATGCTCAGGCCTATGGTGTATTTTCTCTCAATAAATAGTAATGGTGGTTATATTTTAATGAATAATTTTGATGTTATACCCATAGAAGAGAAACATTGTACTTGACTTTAAAGGTACTTTTTGTTTTCTAAGAGTTTTGAAATCCCTAGTCTTCTTTTTTATTTTTTCACTCACTTCTCACTGAGTGAACATGCTGTGCATTTTGTAGAGCCTGGCTTGCCACCTGCTTCCCATCATAGATCTGGTTTATTGCTATCCTGCTATTTGGGGGGGCACCCCCGCTACCATGATCCAAATTGAAGACTGGATCAACTTTGGTAACTTACCTTTTTTGGTCAAACTCATCATCTTACACTTTTCAGATTGACCCCCCGAGGAAAAAAAATAGCATTAAACTAGAACCTACTCTTTAAAAAGGCCATTCGTATAGAGAAAGGCCCTACATCACACCAGTGCTGTACAATGGGTCACAGCACAGCCTAAAATTAAAATGTCTAAATTCTCCTTTGTTTCTGATACCATTAGGTTTATATTTTGTCCTCCAGGATTGTTCCATGACTTTGAAGATCTTGCTTTGGGACCCACCTGTCTCTCCATCTCTGAGTCACGCTTATTGACTCAAACCTCCCTGAATTGACAATACCAAGCCTATCCCCCCACACACAAGAATTTTAGTCCCCAGTAAAAGTTTGAATTTTAACCAGGTTCTTGAATTAGTAGCTCTTATCATTAGCTCATTCAACATTAGCTCCCATTTCACCCCCAGCAGCTCTTCTGGAAGATCTTCATCATGAAGCTCCATGAGCTTTCTAAATTCAGATTTGGGCTTCTGTATCATTTTTACTTTTCCTAACAAAGGCATCACAGAGTGGACAGATAGATGGTCAAGTCTTATGTTTTTCCCAGTGCTGTCTAGATTCAGTTAAGTGACCACCTCTTTCAAACCATTTGTCTGCACCTCTCAGGTCATAATTTCCATCATCTTCCAGCTTTGTCAGACTCGGTGCTGAGCACAAGAGGTTTTTTGAATCTGATTGTTGTGTACAACCAACCAGAATAGAAGAGCAGGTACCAGTCAGTAGTCTTGACATCAACATGAACTTCAGTCATGAGCTGCCATTCCTTTATCATGGAACACATTTTCTCTTGGTGAGATCTGTGCTGTGTAGGTCAATCAGACAGTTTTGGCCCTGCACATCCTCAGTAATTAGCTTGAATTTTCAAAGTGCAACTTTGTCATTCTGCAGTGACACTTGCAGTGTCCTGCAAGACTTGCTGAGATCTTGAGACTTTCAGTTATGACTTGAGTTCCCAGTCTAGAGTCTTTCTAATATTTCTTACACTGAAATTGTGATACTTTCACATCATATCCAAGTGCCTTAGGAAATGGATCAACCACGTGTTCTTAACTCCTGTTCAGTCACCTTTCACAAGGTGCTGCTCAGAGAGCCAAAATGGTGCAGACTGTCCTGAAAGCCCTGAGAGTGCACTGAATATACACTGTCAAAGGGCAGTTTTTCTGAAGCATTGTAAGCAGAGACTGTGATGGGTTTGTCGATGGTCATGTTGGTGGCACTGTAGAAGGTGGAGCTAAAGGACAGTGGGGCAGAGCGAGAACAAGGGGTTGGAGCGTAGTGAGGATATCATGCCATGATCCTGGCAAGGAAAGGGGCAGCGGAGGGTTTTGCAGTATAGTCAGGATTAACAGGTGTGGGAATCTGGTGATTGAATGAGCCTGAAGGAAAGATTCTAGATGAATCTCAGTCTTGCTGGCTGTGAAGGTGGCACCTTTTCCTGAAATGCTCATGCTGCAGGGAGGGAGGAGATTTCCTCACCAGCAAGGACAATGATCTTGGCTCTGTGTCTAGACACTCATTTGAATTTCCTGAAGTCACTGTTTTGCTTGAAACTCTTGGCACCTCCTAGACCTCAGAACATCTTTCGTTCTACAAAAGTGTATCTTCAGACATTGCACATAGCATTTATAATTATTAATCTCTTTGAAGATGTTCTTTTCATGAATATTTTAATGCTCGACTCAGCAGGCCATTTTTCTTCTGAAATATTTCTAATTTGAGGGAAACTGAAGTACTTTCCCTGTTGCTATATGATAGGCTCTTTCATTAAGGGAGAGTAAATTGTTATTTTTTCAAGTGAGTCAGAGCCCTTTTACTGAGTTCAGTCACAAATTTGCATTTTGTAGGAGAATAAGATGTGGATTTCCTACCAGTAGTTGTCAGTCATTGTGATAAGACTCTGCATATTAAATATTTCCTACGTTCTTCTCACTCTGTGCATTAATTATGGGGAAATGACGTTTTGATTGACTAGAGCAGACACCTGTCATAGAGAGGTTCTGAAAGAAACAATTTTTCTATATTTTATCAGGAATTACTTTTTTATATATCATTTATGAATTCTTAAGCTTTATAATATATCTAAAATGCAACAATTCCAAGAAAATGAAAAAATTTAGTATAGCAACCTATTATTTTTCCCTATGACATTTAGAGCCAGAGTTAATCGATAAAGCTGGTATTTCCCCTCCATTTGCCCTAAGAGTTAACAAAATATAGCTAGTAAGCGAAACAAAACATTAGTAAAATATTTAAACAATTCTCAGAATTTTGATAGTTGACCATATGTTATCTGGGTCAGTGAGCTTATTCAAGCAGAATTGTCCCTGTGGGTCAATTAGTACCACGTCCAGAAAGCACTGTTGCATTGCATCCTCCCATACCACTTCCTCCTCAGCCTTGGCTGCAGCTACTCCACGGATAGGTGCCAGTGCCTTAGGGCCAGGTAAGGGATGAAAGACACTTCCTGCAAAGGATCATCATCTTTCACCCAAAAGTTTTTCTTAGCTAACATCTTGAAAATGCAAGACTATGTGTTTTGCTTCCATGGAAAATTTGGTCTTTTTAATTAATGAAAAAGGTAAAACCAGCCTACATAAGCACTTTGCAAAAAACTTTAAAGGAAGAAATGAAACCTCCCTTCCTCCATAGTGTGTCACAATCCCATAGCCCGTTTCTCAGAGTTAACGTGTGTATCAAGTATATTCTTTTTAGAAAAAAATTTGTAACCCACATACTTTACAAAGTCTGTTGCTCTGTTTTTTTTTAAAGTTTATTTAACAATATGTCAATATTTACAGAGGTTGTCTATTTTTTAAAAAATTATCTTTATCTGTATTAACTTTTTCAATGAAGTTTAAATTGGTAGCATTTATGTTTTCTAAAGCTCAACCATGAGACATATTTCTGGGGTGGGGGGGTCCCAGAATGCCAACATAAATATGTGTGTATATACATAGTATAGCTTTATTGTAAACGTTTTGAAATTGGCAAATGTGAATCCCTCAACTTTGTTCTTTTTCAGTATTTTGGCATTCTGGGGTCTCCCCCGAAATGTGTCTCATGGGATATACATATGTGTGAGTGTGTGTGTGTGTGTGTGTATAGTCAAAACAATATGCTTCTGGCACACAGACATAAGGTAATAGGATAGATTGAGAAGCTAGGCTTAAATCATTCATCTGTTTCACTTGGTTTTTGACAAGGGTGCCACTACCTTCAATGAGGAAGAATGGTCTCTTTAACTTTAGAATGGTAAGTTGGATGTCATATGAAAATTCACCTCATTAAAAATATTGTATTTACAATTCCCTCTAAATGTTTTGATTTCCATTCATTTAAATATTTAATTATTAAAATACTTACTAAGAATGAAATTAAATTACCTCTTTATAAAATCAACCACTGAAGCTCCTCCGCAGAAACCCCAGGTTCCACAAAAACAGTTTGAAAACCCCTACCCTCTTTTGACAGAACGTGAGAGAGGGAAAGGCTACCTGCCAGCTTTCTCCCCAGCAATGGGAGGTAGCAAAGGCTACCCCCCCAGCAATGGGAGTTGATCTCTTCGGGCAAGGCAGCCAAGTTATTATGGCTGCACAGATCTCATTCTCAGACAGTTCTTGGATTGTGCCAATCCTACCATGAAGCTTCCACTTTACATCCCAGAGCTGCCTCCAGAGCCTCTGCCATCATCAACAGCATGGCAGAAGATGGCAAATGTGTGATATATACTGGTCGTCTTCTCACTTAAATGACCCCAATTACTGGAACTGTTCTCCATGCAAACTCTCCTGATGTAGCCACCTTTGAGTATTCTCATTCTTGCTTCTCAGCGGGTCACAGAAAGATGTCTTAAACTCCCCACTTTCTTTATTTATAGCTGCATGACTTTCTGATGTATGGCTATGCCATACTCAGCCAGAGCTCTCTAGATAAACCATAGCTTGCTTCAAACTCGCACTGCTATGCTGCTGCAAAGAAATAACTGCATGCTTGTCAGTTCACAAACATATATAGAAAAACTTCTTAGGAAAGGAATAGTGAGGTGAAGGATGTGTATATTTGAACTGTTCTTAAATATAGGCAGAACGCTCCAAGTTTTCACATCTCACCTCCTTGTAAGCAGTCCCACCTCTCCAACACAGCCTGTTATTGTAACATTTGAGTCTTTTTGAATCTGACAGGTGAAAATTGGTATCTCATTTCATTTGTAGTTTGCACTTCTCTTTATTTGGAGAGGAGTTGAACAGTGAATATCATTTTGCATTTTTAAGTGTACCTTCCCACTTCATTCTGGAAGCTCTGCAGATCTGTTCCTTTTCTCTGGTGCTCTAAACCCATATTGCTGTTGTGGAGATTTTGGTTGTCAGCTGTACTGAGCACTTGACTGCCCATGTCTGAAAAATCCATGCCCATTGGGTCTAGAAACCTCATTCTCTGCTTGATTATTTTCTCTTATTACTTATTCCGGGATACCTGTCTTTTTTCTCTTTATCAGTTTTCTTTGAGGTTTTTGATCTTCCTTGTATTTGCTTTTAAAACACTATTTGTAACCATGGATACATTTGTTGAAACCCTTAGAATGTAAAGCAACAAAAGCAAACCTGAATGAAAACTGGACTTGGGGATGTGTCAGTGCTGTGCATCAGTGACAATGGACTGTACCTCTGGTTGGGCATAGTGGCAGTAGGGGGTGAGACTATGGGGGGTGGATATTGGCTGGAAATATGTGAGAATACTCTGCTTTTTGCTCAGTTTCATTGTGAATCTAAAACTGCTTAAATATTATTTAAGAAGAAAAAAAGCCAATAATTGTTTCTCTAATATGCTCATTTTCTGAAGTCCCTATCATTTTTTGTCTCATGGATATATCTTGAATCTCTAAGTACACAAAGTCGAACTTTATAAAAGTTTTTATTGTTCCTGAAATGTCTGTCTCACCTGGTGTTATTTTGCTGTTTATCTTAGTTATGTGGGCTACCAAAGGAGAAGCAGGGAACTGATTTAGAATTTCAAAAAATCAAGGTTACCTTGCAATTGAGCAGAGGGTGTCACTTGTTACATGGGCGAGCCCTCAAATCTCATGCCTCTCAGTTACCCCTTGCCAGCTTCACGTTGCTGTGAGCATGTTCCTGCACCTTCTCTGTGAACCATCAATGGAATCTCAAAAAGATCATCAGAATGTTTTGTTCCTTCAATTTGTATCTTCCGCTTCCATCCTTTCCTTCTTTATCTTCAGCTCCTTAGTTTATTTTCAATAACAGCAACTGATTTTGACCTTTTCATTAGTTGTACCTTTTTATGTCCAAGGGGATCACCGTAACCAGGTATTCAGATATCGTATGTGACAAGTTACCCTCTTACATTCTCTGACTTTTTCTTGTACTGTGCCTCTGCTATGTCCGCATTCCTACTGGTATTGTCTATTCAGATGTCTGAATTGCTTCTGTATTTGGTCTGAGGAAAGATTTCTTTCTCCTACTAGCTTGTTCTCATTAACTGAAGTTTAAAATCCTTAAAGTCTTGTCAATCACACTCTAGCAAATAAAAACCTTATATAGTTTTTCCCCTCTTTTTCTGTATATATATATATAATTTACATTACATTATAGCATTTCCTACATTATAGCATTTCTCCCCCACCATCACCCATGAAACCTCATCTTGTCTTCTTGTGCTCATCCTTTCTGTGATTTCTCCCTCCCCCTTCCCCTGTTCCCTTCCCTAGCTTCTTGCTTCAGTTCTGTTGTCAGCTTATTTTGACTTTTTCTGTCCTTTTTTTATTACTCCTATGTTCCATCTATTGGTGAGATCATATGGTTTCTGTCTTTTTCTTTCTGATTTATTTCTGCTAATATGATTCCCTCTAGGTCCATCCATGTTATCACAAATGCTTCATGTTTGTCGGTTTTCATTGCAGAATAGTATTCCATTGTGTAAATATACCAAATCTTTTTCAACTATTCATCAGTTTTGGGGCATTTGGGTTGTTTCCATTTCCTGGCTATTGTAAATAGTGCTATGATAAACATATATGAGTACAGGTGTCTTTTTGAATTAATGTTTTGGTGACTTTTGGGTAGATTTCAGAAGTGGGATTGCTACATCAAATGGTAGTTCTGTTTTCAGCTATTTGAGGATCCTCCACACAGCTTTCCATAGTGGCTGGACCTTATATAGTCATCTCATTGGTGTGTGCTACAGAAGATTGCTGTGTGTTTTTTTTTTTTTTACAGTACTTAATGGCAATGTATTTGCATGTTTTTGAACTTGTTCACAGAATTATAAGTTAACAGTGGTTACATCAGTAAATATGTTCTAGATAAACATAAAGATTTTATCTTTTCTTTTGAAAAATAGGAGCAGATGTCTCAAGTACTAGATGCCATGTTTGAAAAATTGGTCAAAGAGGGTGAACACGTGATTGATCAAGGTGATGATGGTGACAACTTTTACGTGATTGATAGGTAAGCTTTGCATTTCAAAGCTTCCCTTTGAAATGTAATGAACCCTCTGTATCAAATTTCAGTGTTTATTCTAACTATGGACAAATTGATTTTATAGTTGGTAGTACTTTGTTAACTCTATTACTACATAGTAAGTGCTATAAACCTGCTATGGAATCAATGCATTGGGACCACACTAGGTCATGAAAAGAGGTATAGTTTATAAAAAATGAATGATTTTTGGTTAATTTCTAAATCTCAGCCATCTATTGTGGGCCACCTCATTTATTAATTTCTTTGAGAGATAAATAGTATGTGACAAATACTTTTACTCTACAGTAAGACAAGCATCTGGGATGTTGAATCATGGTGTAATTCAGTCTATTGTTGTGTTTAAGAGGTTCTTTTTATTTTTTATTTTATTTATTTAATTAATTTATTTATTTACTTATGAGATTAGGTCTCATTATGTTGCCTGGTGTAGTCCCTATCCCACGGACTCAAGCAACCTCTACCCTCAGCCTCCCAGGTAGCTGGGATTACAGGTGCCTGCCACAGCACCCAGCTACTTTTTCGAGACCAGGTCTCGCTGTGTTGCCTGGAATAGTCTCGAACCCATGAATTCAAGCTATCCCTGGCCTCTTACCTCCCAGTGCTTAGATTACAGGCCTACGCCACCAAGAGGTTCTTTTTAATCATAAAGTCAAACATGGCTGTGCTTTAAAAATTTATATATTTCAGAGAGGCATAAGGTGAAATGTCTCCTGATTTTTTTCAGCATCCTTAGAGTGAATAGTTTGTGTTCCTCCCAGAAATTGTATATTCTTATGGTTGTCTTTTGAAAACTCTCTGGAAAATTTACTTTAATGAGAAGGTATACATTTATAGTAGAAATCTAATTTCAGCAAACTGGAATTGTGCTTTATTTCATCTTTTAAACAGGGGTGCTTTCTGTGATGAGAGTTCAAAATGTAATAAGGGAGCCGTCTGCCAGCTTGTGAAGCAGTGGCAAAGTGTTTATGAGTTACGCGGTGTCATCAGACCGTCCCGTTTTGTATGGGATGCAGGCAGTCTCCCATCCTGATGTAGTGGATTGTATTTCTTTCTCAAGTAGAGTTGTGTTCAACTCCGAAGCCCTGCCAAAAGTCACACCCCATCTGTTTCCCCAGGCCCTATTTCCTGTTCTCCCTCTGTGGGTAGCATCTCTCAGACATCAGGAGTCCAGGGTTTTCTCTGGTCCCTCCATCCCCTCATGCCTAGTTCCTCAGCAGGAAGGCTGTTGCCCAGAGGGCCAGGATGAAAGCTATGATTTTCAAATAGAATAGAACCAGTTACCCCAACTGTGAGTTAAAAATCATGATTTTGGTACCTTTAATAACTTTCATCAATAAAATATCTCAGCTGGGCATGGTGGTGCACACCTGTAATCCAAGCACCGGGAGGCAAGAGGCCAGGGATCACTTGAGTTCGTGGGTTCAAAACTACCCCAGGCAATATAGCGAGACCTGATCTCAAAAAAGCAGCCAGGCACAGTGGCGGGCACCTGTAATCCCAGCTACCTGGGAGGCTGAGGCTGGGGATCATGTGGCTCCGTGGGATCGGGACTACCCCGAGCAATATAGCTAGACCTAGTCTCTAAAAAGTAAATAATAAAATACTTCAGAAACTCACTCAGCTGTTTCATTGTATTTAGTTACAAGGCTGTATAAGAAATCTAAATATAAGACAGTATTAACCTTCTGTAGGTATTTTAATGATGAAATCAGCCTTTATTTGTGTGTAGTTCGTTCCCTGTTTCAGTTAGATTTCAGTCGTCCCTTTAATGGAGGAAAGCATTCAGGGCTACAGAGGCAGCCTGAGTCCCTGAGGGTGACTCAGGTGCAGTGCTAGCCCCATGCCAGTTTTTGGGGCTCCTCCTCTATTCCCCAGCTCTGCCTGAGACCACTCCCAATTCCCTATCTCCTCCCCTTACCCCACTGAAGAGCACAGTCTTATACACACTCACAAGATTTTACGGGACTGTTGGCTCATTTTACTTCTCATCAGCACATTTGTTCATCCTTCCTCCTATCCAAAGTAGAAAATGTAGAAAAACAGTTTTAGTGTAAAAGTGTAAGAAGAACTCATTATGCTTGAAACAAGTTCTAGAGGACATTGCTGAAACAGCCGTACTCAGCACTGACATATCAAAATCCAGTTACTCTCTACGTCAGTGTCATTTATCTGTATTTTCACTTTCCTTGTATCTTTACCAGTTACAGTCTTTTTCTGATCTTAAAATCACTGCCGTTTTTGTCTTGTTAGGTTTAGCCAATAGGATAAAGAGCCAAGTCGGCTCTCTGGCCTCACAGGTTCAGCGCTTCACCATGCAATCTGATAAAATATAATATCCAGAAGGACAATCCTCCACAAGAAGAATGTAGTTTCAATAAATACAGGACCCAGATAACATGCAGGACACTGACAAGCAACTGAGTCTTATTTGCCTAGTAGAAGAACCCCATTTATAAGAGATAAGCTCAGAAAAACTATTGCAAGACCAGGACCAGATAGTCTGAATTTTTAGTACTTTATTTTAAAATAAGTGTAGGGATGTGGATCTAAAGTAAAGGAACAGATGATGTAAAGAAGAGAGAGTAAATATTTTAGGATTTGTGGGCCCTCTGATCTCTGTCACAACCACTCATGAGGCTGTTGCTGCTTTGACCAGTTGTTAGGTGCCACATAAATCCTGCAGGCTGCTGTGTGTTAGGGAGAGGATTCGTAGCAACAACAACCCTTCCTTTAAATTATCAAGGACTTTAGCAAAGCAAATGCTGTAATGTAGTGACTGACCGAATTATTAAGAACTATATTCTTTAAAAAATAATAATTTCTTCTGATCACAGAAGTAATACATGTTCATTTTGGAAACAGAACCCTGCCGTGAGATGGTGCCTGTCCCTGGAATCCCTCCATTTCTTCCACCCATAGATGGCTGTCAGTGGTTAGACACACCCCGACTGACAGTTCAGTGCATGGGCTGTTTGGACCAGTCTTAGTTACACTGTTAGCATTTCTTTATCTGAAATTTTTCTTGTTTAGTCTCATTTCCTCCAACAGGCACATGCATGTTCCTTAGCCTAGTCTGGTTGATGATCTCCTCATATCTCTCTGGAACAGAGAGTGACTGGCAAATGTCGATGCCCTTGTGTCACTCATCAGAGAGAAAGGGGGACTGGAAATGAGATTCTATGCAGCCCCACCCCCCCACACACACCTCCACACATACTTTCTCTGCAGTAATGTTTTAGCGCAATGAGTGTCTGCTTGAAATTACCTTTTTCCTCTAATTCACTTGTGTCCAACAGAGGGACCTTCGATATTTACGTCAAATGTGATGGTGTCGGAAGATGTGTGGGTAATTATGATAATCGTGGGAGTTTTGGTGAACTGGCCTTAATGTACAACACACCCAGAGCAGCTACAATCACGGCTACCTCTCCTGGTGCTCTGTGGGGCTTGGTGAGTGGAGCATTTATTTGATCTGGATGTTATTACTTGTTAAAAATCCTTATGACAAGAGTCAGGTAGGTATTCCTAATAGGTAGCCTTGGGAACCTCGATCATCTGGGAGTTCATTAAGCAACTATGTGGATGCTGAACTGTTTTGGACTAGGCCCATTGAGTTAAATCTTTGTGTTCTTTTCCCAAGTGGAGTCTCTGGGAAAGACTCAAATCCAAAATGCTCTTCTTCTGTCTCATAAAAGTCAACCAGCCGCACAAAGTACTATTTTCTCAGGTAGTTTTCTGAGTTAAGTGGTATAATCTGATAAATGGGTGATTCTCCATGCCTGGCCCCCCAACCAGAAGCATCCCTATCACTTGGGAACTTGCTAGAAATTCCTATTCTGGGGCGGGCCTCAGAAACCCTGGAGGAGGTCCCAGCCATTTGTGTTGACCCAAGCCCACTAGGTCACTCCAAACCACTATTTTTAAATGACATTCTGATAATATAAGTTAATAGCAACAGTTCAGCTTTGGAAAGAAACAGTTCAACCTTGCAGAGAAAAATTACTGTGCCTATGCCTCTCATCCTGGATGCACATCAGAATGACTTGGGGCTGTTTAAAAACAACTATGGGGTATACAATGATGTAAGGAAAATATATATGTAATCAATAAAAAAGTATTAAGAGGAGAAAACAGGAAAAAATTGCCAAAGAATTAATAAATGAACAATAAAAACAATTCTCTTGCTTAAGCCCCACACAGGCTAGTTGAATTCAGCTCACTGGGGGTGGAACCTGGACTTTAATGTACATTTCTCAACGGTAATATTGCTGTCAAGACTTTTAAGTCTCGCAGATGGGATCAGGCTGTAACTGTGTGAAACGTGTTTCTCAGACTTGAAGGTGCTCACAGGCTGCCTGGGAATTCTAATTTGTAGCTTGGGGTTGGGGTCTGGGAAGAGGCCTGTGACTGCATTTCTCAAAATTTCCTGGGGGACCTCATACGGCCTGTGCTTGGGACACACACTTTAAACAGCACTGACTTTGGGCAACGTTTCTGTTACTTGTGTTTCCTCCAAGTGTCTTGAAAACGACCCATCCTCTAGTCCTGGCAGGCATTGATTAGGTAGGTGATTTATTTCAAATTCTTCTGAGGAAGGAGACCAGGTTCAAGTTTGTTGACCCTCTCCATTCCCCCAGGACTGTGGATTTCAGAAGTGACACATTCAATCTCAACTCAGCATTTGACTCTGAAGTGGGTTCAGCTGATAAAAACAGCTCTTGATAAGAGAAATAAGCCATCTTATGTATTTTATTAGAACCAGGCAGTTACTGTTTACTTATTGGAAAATGTGAGAAGTCACCTTTTAAATGTTAGAGAAACAACTGGAATTGTTTCAGGTGGAAGAAAACGGCACCGTGTAATGTGCTTTAAGGACTAAAAGGTGTAAACACCCAAAGCCAACCAAGTCAAAACCCCCAAAGCAGGGCAGATTTGGGCCTAGGGATATGCTTCCCCTCCAGAGAAGCAGGATACCTTCCTGCATCTGTTCATGGAATGAGGCATTGCTTTAAGAGTGGCCATCTCAGTGGGGCTGCCAGCCAGGATCAGAGCCTCACAGGGAGGAAGCTGCCTTCTTTCTGGCACCTCCTCAGTACAAGATCACGTATTTTTCAGGTTGGTCCCTTTAATACTAGTGAATTAAAGATTCCTGGTGAATTAAAGATTCCACTTACATGTAGCCACAAAGGCCCAGTATTTCTTCACGGGTATGATTCTACTTTAGCTTCCAAGGACCGAGCATTTCCAGAGACGTTTGCTTCCCCATGTGTGTCTCTGGACAGGTTGTAATGGTCCCCATGCGTGGTAGATGCCTAAATACAATGACTTTTTATTTATTTTTAATTTTTTGTTTATTTATTTTTGAGACTTAGGTCTGGCTATTTTTGCCCATGATACCATGAACTCAAGCAATCCCCAGGCTCAGCTTCACAAATAGCTAGGATTACAGGTGCACACCACCAGGCCCAGCTATTTTTTGCTTGTTCTTGCTGTGTTGCCCTGGGCAGGACTCAAAACGCAATCCCCAGACCCCGCTGCAACTCCATAAGCTGTCGCTTACAGGCATGCATCACTGTGCCTGGCTGACTTTTTTTTTTAATTAGGATAATAAACAGATAATTAATAATAGATAAATAAATAGATAATTAACATTCAGACCTGCTTCCTAAGCGCATACTACTCAGCTGACCCCTGTTAGGGAAAGTCAGATAAATGGGCAATTTTTCTTTTAGGGCCTGCCATACAAACACAGGTGTGAAGATAAGAAAATTCCAAGAGGAAAATCTTTTCCAGAACAGTGAACAGATCAGTCACTTAACTGTGGGGATTCACTGATCTACAGGGCCAAGCTGATGGTTCAGAGAGGGAGTGACTGAAATGACTAGGATGAAAACATTTGAAATGGGGCTTTCTGGACTTCACAATGACACTAGGCTTGAGAAAGGTAGCCTGCTAATAGAAGATTCTCGCTGAGACATAGAGCTCTCTGTGGCTGATTTCTAAACCACTCAGCTGTTTCTAGTCTTCTCTGTTTTGCAATAAACTGTATATCAGTGATATTGCAGCTGATGCCCAAACCTGACCGTGTATCAGAATCACATGTTTATGATGACAGACAGTTGCACCCAAAATGCTGTGTCATTGTAGGATCCAGGGTCTCAGAAACTTTTCAAACACTTCAACGGATTCTAATGCAGAATGAGGCTTGGAAGTCATTTTAGTATTTTACTGATCATAAAATTTTCTCTCCTAGAAAAAGTTATGAGTACAAGTCCAAATTATAGCCATTGTAAAGTAATAATAAACTAAATTGGAGAACAGGATGCTCATTTCCTGGAACTTTATATCCACATTGGCAGTCTTCTTCCTTGCACCAGTTCATTTAAGTTCAGCTTTAATATGCTGGCACAAAGAACGTTTCCCAATCATTTTATTTTATATTA
Source organism: Uropsilus gracilis (assembly GCA_004024945.1). Taxonomy (NCBI): domain Eukaryota; kingdom Metazoa; phylum Chordata; class Mammalia; order Eulipotyphla; family Talpidae; genus Uropsilus; species Uropsilus gracilis. The sequence goes on along the minus strand of PVHY01003496.1, from coordinate 16,092 downwards.
AAATGGCATAATTATTTATTATTGTAGACCAAACTAACATAATTCCTAGGGCTTTTAATTAAGAACAGTGTCATAAACCATAGGAAAACCATTTTTTGAACTGCTATCTTATAAAATTTCCCTAGTGCTGCGATTGAGTCTGTGTCTTTGGGTTACAGAGTATACATAGAGGGATGTTGTACAAGGATGAGCATGGTGGACACTGGAATTGGACTGCATTTAACATTGCAGTTTCTTTATGCCTCTATGTTAAAAATAAAGAAAACCAACATAGTGCTGCAGGAGATGACAGAAAACATAATTTTTCATGCTCTTACATTATAATTGCCTTGAAATAAAAAAATTCATTGTCTTTCCTGTATTTTTATTGCAACCCACAACAAAAAACAAAGCGGCATCTTATTTCATGTTTATATACATAAAACAGTGCATCTGCGTGCGTCCCTGTAAAATGTTCTGTGTTAGTTAACTCTATGGCAGAGTCTCTTTCTCTCCCCTCTTCTGCCAGTGGTCTTGTTAGTAGATGTTCATTCAGCCCCACTTCGAGGCTCAGTTATGCCCACTTATAGATGCATATACCCATACTTTTTGGGCCCAGGTGTTCACAATGGATGCATATAACCCATGCCCACACTCCAAGCACTTTCTCTGTTAACAGGATCAAGATCACAGGTGATAAACATAGAGGTTAGCAACATCCACTGCCTGATAACTCATTTGCCCTACAATAACACTGGGTTTTATTACAAGGGATCTCTGAGTTTTGAAAAATTCTACAAGACTTTTTATACCTCCACAAAAAGAGAACTCACATATATAGATTGTGTAGTGGTAGATGCTTGGGGCTGTGGAATGGGAAAATGTTGGTCAGAGAATACAAACTTCCAGTTCCAAGGTGAATAAATGCTTGGCATCTAATGGACAGCATGATGATTAAATTAGGTAATACTGTTTTATATACTCGACAGCTGCTGAAAGTATATTTTAAAGGTTCTTTCACAAAAAAAAGAAAATGGTCATTATGAGGTGTTAGAGGTGGTAACTAAGTCTACTCTGGCAATAATTTTGTAATATGTTAGTATCAAATAGACTGTGTACCTTTTAAATTTACCATACTATTTTAACTCAATTCTCTCAAAGGTGGAAGGAAATCCGTTTTATAAATGGTGCAATAGCACCACCTTGTGGATATAGTCCAGTTACATTCTCTCTTCTGTATGAAATTGGTGCTTCCTTTAAAAAAATGAAAATATCTTGTATTTTTCTGTATTTCATACCCAAGTAATTAAAAATATGAAATGATTTGCACTAAAATATGTGTCATCTTTTATTTCAAAATCTTTGATTATTTTTTGTTACTTATGGAGAATAAAGCAAAATTATCTCACAAAATCTAATCTTTAACTTTCTTTGTATTTGATATTCTGCCTTTAGGACAGGGTAACCTTCAGGAGAATAATAGTAAAAAATAATGCCAAAAAGAGGAAAATGTATGAAAGCTTTATTGAGTCACTGCCATTCCTTAAATCTTTGGAAGTAAGTATATGCTTTTATTTTGCTGTGAAAGCTTCCATTTTGTTACCAATATTTAAGTCTATACAGGTTTCTTTGAACAAAGTATACTACAGTTTTCATCAGAAAAAATTAATGATTTTGTACAACTCTATTTTTATTTCTTAAGCTTGCATTAGTTTTGTTTGCAAGTAATATTACAGATAATTTTATTATTTGTAATAGGAGGAAATCCTACCAGTGTCCATAGCAGATTTATATGTGGTCTTTAAAGGAGACTTAAAATATCATATGAATGTTACAGCTTCTAGTTAAACCTTCATTGGTTTAACTAAATAAAGTTGCCTAAATAAAGAATGCCTCACTGGTTCTCTGTCATTTTAGCTCCTATTCCTTTATATTCCTCTTACACTTTCCTTTTGGAATTAACATTCCCGGGTCTTTTTTTAGGCTGCACTTACTCATCTGGTGAACTTGTCAAATTCCCCGACTTTAAGTATTGTCTGTATGTTCATGTGTCTGAAAATCGACATGGCCAGGAAGGTCCCATCCTGGAGAGCAAGGCTCATTTATTCAGCTGTGTAGCTAACACTTCCTCTCAGATAGCTGATATCACAAACCTAACACGGGCCAAACCTACTGCTCCCTTGTCCCCGTCTTAATGAATGGCAGTGCCATCCTTCTAGCATGTTGGCCAAAAATCTGGGGTTAGGACTGACTCATCTACTGAAATAGCTCCTTCTGGGATTGTCGTTTCATGCCTGGTGGAAATTTTGGGCACAATACAGAATGCACATCAAGTAGCTGGTCTCCTCTGGTAGAATCTTTAAAGAAAAATAGGACAAGGTTGGGGACCCAGTGCCTTCAGAACTAGGCAAATAACATAAAGAAGAAAACCAAGCTGGGAAGTGGCTGTGGTGACCTGGAGAACACATACTCGAAGAAACAGCTGCTGATTCCTGTAGTTCATTGTGCGAACAGGCACTGAGAGATGCTGAGTCTCTTGGTTTTTCAAGGGAAGTTGTAAAATTGATTTTTTTACAAGAAATTTATTCTCCACTGCTCACAACTAATTAATATACCAAACACACACACATATAAATCCTCACACTGGGTTTTATATGGCCTGCAGGCTACCAGTTTTTTAAACTCTGAAATAGATAAGATGATACAATCAGTCTACTTCTGCGCAATATTGTCTTCTTTTCTGTAGGTCTCTGAACGCCTGAAAGTGGTAGACGTGATAGGCACCAAAGTATACAACGATGGAGAACAAATCATTGCTCAGGTATAATTTGTTGTAGTGATTCAGTTTACAGTTACAGTCCCAAAAGTTCCTACACTGTACATCTTGATAAATTTTTCATGTGTCTATAGTCAGTATGAAATGATAGGTTAAATGAATATTAATTCCACCAAAATGACCTGTTAGAAGTGGTTAATGTATAATCATTAAACTATTTAGATATTTTAATTTATATAATTAACATTAATGAATATGTATTAAATCATATGGATTTCTGCATTGTTTTATATTTGTTGATGACACGAAACTCACATTATATACAGAGTAAGATGTTTTTTAAGAGAGGAAAAAAAAACAGCTGAGTGTCCTATGAGATTGATGAGGACCTGGAGGTGCCCTGCAAGATCCTGTGGAGCTTTGCATATATTGGTCATGATTAAACCCTCCTGACACTGTTTTCCGATACAATTAACTAATAAGGAACACTGCATCATCTACATTTAGTGACTTCCAGGCACTGTTACCCAGTGCCTTCCAACATGTTATCCAGTCCCTGTTGCTTTTCTGAAGTCCCAGTTGGAACCAGTAACATTACACTCCTTGATGAGAACAGAGCTCAAGAGATGGAGGATTTATGATTTATGAAGATTGTCAAAGTTCACAGATAATGTGTGTAGATAGCACTTTATTTCCTAGTTACATTTTGAAGCATCAAGCAAATGATTTAAATAGTATTTCCACAGATTCTGTAATTTTATTTCGCAGTATTATATGGTGCTGTGCTCTTTATCTAAATTAGTCTCTTGATGTATGTGAGATTTATGAGACTAAGGAAAGAATAATTGTTTTAGAAGGTGAATAAATGAGTAAATTACCTGCTCCCACCTCCCCTTGAATTATAATCATCAGGACTTGGGAATGGGAAGACTCAGAGTCAAATTGGAAAACAAGGGTAAGCGTCTACTATTTGAAGTGGTGCGTAAGCAAGCATAGAGCGTTTTTGAAACAGATTATTTTTAAGCGTTTTATTTTGAAATAAGTATAGATTTGCAGGAAGTTGCAAAAACAGTATGGAGAGAGTCCACATCCTCATCACCCAGTTTCTCCCGGGGTGCTTGCACCACTGGGACAGCCCAGGCCAGGGAGCGCTGGGCACATCCCACAGACCTTCTCAGCTCTCCCAGAGTTACATGCACGCAGAGCTTGTTTTGAAAACAAAATCGCACGACCGTCAATAGACCTATTATATTCAAAACACTCAGATTTAATGTGAAGTATATGAAAACCTGATATAAAGATAAGAAAAAGGAGACACATGCACACACTACCCTGGGTTTAAGATATCTTTAGTATCCTTTGCCTTTTAAGCCTCTCTACACATATGTGTCTGTGCCATATTACATAAATCTAGACTCACTGTTTATCTTGGTGATGAAATCTGACCCCATCTGTCTTGAATTGTACTGTGTTTTGGAAATACCTGAGTTTCTCCAGAACCACTTGCAGAGACTCTCAGAAGTCAGTGTCTTATCTTTTCTAGAATGCTGCTTAATTCAGAAGGTATCCTTGGAAGTCAAGGCAGAGGGTGTTCAGAAACAAAAACAAGGCGAGGCAGGTATAGAGTTAGAAACGGCAACACTTGCTTTAGAAGTTTAGTCAAAGCCTGAAGGTGACCGGCTGGCTCCTGGGCTCCCAGCCACTGCAGTAAAGGCGTGGAGGCCACATCTGCTTCCTGTTACTCTGGGCGTGGGTGGGTTATCTCAGGTCACCAGGCGAAGGCCTATTGGTTAGCATGATAGGGGCACATGGCACATGTTAGCACATCTCGGGGACCACAGAAGAGCTGGCCTGCCAAAGTTGGGGTGAAATTCTTATGCCATGCTCTTTGCCATATTTTTTGTGTCCTTTCTGCAGAAATGTGGTAGAGCATGTTTTATTTCAAACATTTTGCAAATGAAATTATTATGCTGTAATTGTCAATTATCACCTGTCATTTTAGAGAGGGAGGTGGCCTGTTTCCGGGTCTCACTTGTCAGGCAGATCACCTGCCTGTTGGGGTTGGATTGATTTCAGGGGTGTGACAGACAGCCAGAAGGAGGTCAACTAGCCTTGCATTTTTACCCTCAGTTTTTGTTTTATTCTGCTAGGGAGACACGGCTGATTCCTTTTTCATTGTAGAATCTGGAGAAGTAAAAATTACTATGAAAAGGAAGGTAAGCTTTTTTGAATGTCCTAAAACCCACAAGATTTCTACCAAAAAAATCCACAGTTTACATAAACAGCTTTTTTTTTTTTAAATGCTTAGACTAAGTTTAAATATTCCTCCCAAGCTGAGTAAACATTAATACTTTTAAATACCTCGACAGGGTAAATCAGAAGTGGAAGAGAATGGTGCTGTGGAGATCGCACGGTGTTCCCGGGGCCAGTATTTTGGAGAACTGGCCCTGGTCACCAACAAGCCAAGGGCAGCATCGGCACACGCCATCGGCACGGTCAAGTGCTTAGGTAGGCACTGGGCTTGGGCTGGGAGCAGCCACGTCTGTGCACGTATCTGTGTTGTGTGGATTATCATATTGGCTCCACAAGTTTTAATTGTCCCCACAAAACACACGGTTAGGATTCATTATAAAATCAATTTGTGGGAATCCTTTTTTTCTTTAAAAGCATTCACAGATACATACTCAGATGAGAATCTTTGGTATGGGCATGAAATAACATTTAGTAGTTAGAATTCAGAGTGCTCTGAATCTTTCAAATAACATGCACTGTGTTCCTCATAAAAGGCTAAGACAATATTTTCCTGAAGCACACTAAGCTCTGGAGGGCAAGTTACAATGTCTATGGAATATTTACTCATCTTAGTCCTGGGAAACAAAGGTTCAGGTTTGTAAAGCACTGTAAAACTTTCTTTAATAAATACCTGTTGGTGTCACTTATATGTGGAGTGTACAAAAAACCCTTGAAAACTGACTATGGACTTGAAGCATTGGGGAGGGGTGGGAGGTGCAGGAGATCTGAGAACAAGGAATTCTGGTGGTGGTCTGTGAGTGGTCTGTTGGGGATGGAGTTGTGATCTGGTGGTGGGTGCACTGCCATGGTCACACCAGAGAGGAGTCATGCTTCCAAAATAATAATAATGTAAGCCAGTGTTATTGCAATTTTTTTTTCTGTTCAACTATTACTTTCTATACCACATAGTAGCTTGGCAGAAGTGCCATCTTTAGCACTGGAAGACATCTGTATATATGTGCAGTTTTATATCTGAGAAATAACTTACTAATTGTAACTCAGGAGGTAGCAAATAGATGACATTTTCTTAAAAAAAATGACTCAACAGTAATTAGCCCATCTATGCTCTTTACTCTGGTATGAATTTAGCTTCAGGGTCCTTGGAACTAACATAGACTCACATTTTAAAAGGTTTTAAAAAGTATAATATTAATCAAGTATTACATTTGGATGACAGAAAAGACAATTAGCAACTGACAGGTTATTTTCCTGGGTAGAGATATTAGACAGTAAGAGTAAAGATAATATGAGTGAAACCTCCATTAATTTTTTTTGCATAATTATAGTCACATTAAAGAAAATTTGAATACAGAAAGGGAAAAATAACAGTTACCAGATCACTAATCCCCAGTGAGTCTCATATTCTAGTAAGATTCCTTCTCATCTTTTATTTGCATGGGCTGTTTTCAACAATTTTGTAAAATGCTTTTTTCATTTATTAGGTATTTTCTCCTCTCATTACATCAAATGGTAACACTAAGTATACACACAAATCAATCATTCCCCCCTGGTAAATATTTTGAGCCGTTTAGGTTGCATTTTTGCAGAGGGGAAGGTAGAGCAATTACATGTCTCTATACCACTTTTCCATATATGAAAGTTTTTCCATAGAAATGTTTCAGAAATGGGTTTCTTTTTATGAATTTTTATATATAGCCAGATTCCTTTTATTTGTATCAGTGGTTACCAGCATTGCAAGTATGTCCATTCACTCTATTTTTTAAACATTACCCTTTTCTACCTTTACAAACTGGAAAGACAAAATTGTGTTTTCATGGTAGAGTGCGAGCATATTTTTCATGTATATATTATAAATTCACCTTCTTAAAATTGTACAAAATTGGCAACAAAGTGACATATGAAAGTGGACAGAATCATTTTGGCTGCCCTTTTGAAGTGACAATAGTATAAAATAGTAAAAATTACTAAAGGTAACAGCTGATCTTCATTACTTGGCATTGATTGTAAAAATCTTGTGAGGGGAAAAGAGTAGAAGACATACTCTTGTTGTCTCTGAGAAGTTGATATTACTAAGATGGGAACTTATTATTATTATTTTTAATTACAAGACCTTGCCATAAATCATCACTTAGGCTTTTCTTAACTTGGATGAGGAACCTCCCACCTCCCCCAAGCTTTGGACTTAACATTATGAAGTTTTTTTATTGAAGTGTAGAGTATCTTCATGTCTTTTTCTTCTCTCTGATACTTATCTGAAACAAGGTATGTGCAGAGTAGGTAGCATAAAGGATGTGGGAAAAATGCACATTTGCAAAGAATGTTATTTTTCTTTATTTTCCCCCTCACCCCCCTTTTTTTAGCTATGGATGTACAAGCATTTGAAAGGCTTTTGGGACCTTGCATGGAAATCATGAAAAGAAACATCGCCACCTATGAAGAACAATTAGTTGCCCTGTTTGGAACAAACATGGATATTGTTGAACCCACTGCATGAAGCAAAAGTATGAAGCAAGAAGACCTATAGTGACAGAATTACACAGTAGTGGTTAGTCCACTGAGAATGTGTTTGTGTAGATGCCAAGCATTTTCTGTGATTTCAGGTTTTTTCCTTTTTTTTTTACATTTACAACGTATCAGTAAACAGAGTAGTGATTTAATAGTCAATAGGCTTTAACATCACTTTCTAAACAGTAGATTATAAAAACCATTCACATACCGATAAAATGACTTTCAACTCCACAAAATTATTTGACTAAAAGACTCATTCACGATTGTAAAATATTGAAAGTATTCATGCTCAAGAAGAAAATGAAAGAATGTTCTCATAGGCGATCTGTGTTTTCACTTACTCAGATGGACATGTAGTGATCGTGCCCATGTAAGAGGGACCTTGGCAATCAATCATGCTCTACAGCATGGCCTCTTATTCTTTTCACCACTCATTATATATAGTAAGTACAATTTTGATCATTTTTTGTTTTAAAGTTGTCCTGGCTTGATAAGTTATGCGCTGGCCTTGGTTTATTGGTGAAATGGTATAAAAAAAAATCATATGCAACTTTAAAACCTTTTATATTGCAATAAAGTACATTTTGATTTCTTTGGCATAATGTCAGTAACCTACATATTCCAGTGGTTGTGAGGATAGGCAATTTAATCATTATAGGAAGAGCTTTTTTTAGATGAGAGATTAACACTTTTCCCTCGTACAGCATATATCTCTGCTTTTTTCATTTTGCAGTTCTCTGTATTATTTCTCTTTAAAAATCTGAGTCTGACATTTAATTTCACAAATTTTTAAAAGCTATTTAAATGTACTTGTCTCCTAACTGCCCAAGATTTTATATATACTAAGGGAAAAAACACCCTAAAACGCTCATATCAACAATATTTTGTTACCCATATCAACATGCCCACAGGATATTTCTTTGTTCTTCAGTAGGCCTACGTGATGCAGTCCTCTGCAGACATCTGCCCACGGGTTTCCTCCAAAGTGGTAGAAATAAATTTTTAGCAGACACATATATAAGGATAAAAAGAATTCCCTTTCAGGCCTTGTCATTTGTTTTTAGTCTCCATAGAGTGAACTTCCCTAAGATTTCATTGATAACTCATGTACTTGTCAATCTGCTACTTGTATTTAGTTAGATTCAACCAAAGCAATATTCTCACTCCATTTCTAGGACTACATTATTACCCCAATTATCTAGAGAAGTTAATTCTCCAGTCGTTCAATATTAAATGAGCAATTTCATTTCCAGAAAATGTTTCAAAGAAATATATACATGGGTAAAATTCTTCTGTGGCTAGTGTGGTTTTATTAGGGAATGTTTATGGTCTTGTATAATGAAAACGTGGTTAAAATGTTAATCGCATAATGTATATATAAGAAGTTAAAGTATGTAAAGTATAACTTCAGCCACATTTTAGAACATGTTAACAATTTTGCAAACTTTCTTGTTTAGGAAGAGAGCTTACTACATAAAGATGATTTGTTTTCTATTTTAGATTTTATTTTAAAAGCCATGTCTGTTAAAACATGAAGAACAACAAAGAACTCCAAATTCCTGGTTCGTTCTGTATTCTTAACATTATTCACTTTTTTCAAGTAATCTATTTTGTTGCATAAGCTGATTGTTAACTATTCATGGAACAGCAAACAAATGCCTGTTTAATAAAGAACTCTGACCAAGGCTGTAAATGCCAGTTATATTATTTTCAGTATTGTTGGTTATATTTAAATTTTCCTTAAAATAAAGCACACTTTTATAATAAAATGTTTTTTCTTGTATTTCTTTAATCTGATTTCCATTGTGCACACTGCAACACATGAAATGCTGTGGCGGGTGCAGAAGCAAACCCCTGGCTGAATGCAGGAATGCATGGTGTGTGGTACTGAGTCTTTAACTATGAGTCATGTGTGATATCACTGTGGAATGTTACAGACTACTTTAGCCATTTTGAATAGCCAAATATATCTGTGTAACTAGAGAATGTGTCAAAATATCTAGTCAAAACACCTTACTTGAGTTCTGGATGTCATTAATATTGTAAATTTCATGATGAAGTTCATTCAGAGATGCCTTCTGTACAAAGTGGCTAGGGTTCTCTTTGAAGAACAGTTTTAACACAAAGGTGCTTCCCCTATGTGTTTTGTGTATAATGTATGTGTATGTGTGTGTGCACACATGGGTTTCCTTTGTACTACTGTGAACCACAGCTTGGTGCATGTATTTGAACAACAGCACTGTGTGGCACAAGTTGGGTGACTATATTTGGTTTGTTATAAATTCTTACCAGCAGACCATTTGAAAGGCTTAAGTGTTTTTCCAGTGAAACGTAGAACGACATGCAAGTGCCTTTGGGTTTTGTTGTAATATGTCAAGTGCTGAGTCCTTTTCTTTTCTAAAGCATCTTTATAATATGCTTTAGATATAAATTTTCCTAATTTTCTCTAGATAAATGCTCTACTAAAACAAGGCTTAGATGATCTTTGGCATTCTTAAAGAAAATACATAAGCTTGGAGGTCCAAGTGATACAATGAATGAGCAAAGGTCTTGTTAAATAACAGAAGGATTTGTAATAACTAATTTTGTCAATACCTAAGGGAGACAAAAGGGAGAAGTAGAATTGTAATACTGGCTTCTAAAATTAATAGTAGTGGGAGGTTAGGGTGTTAGTACAAGCCTGATGATGTTGATATCAGAATTTTGACAAAAAGTACTCGGAATCAGAGTTGAGACAATCTTAGCCATTTCAAGACAAAGGCAGCAAAACTGGTTGAACAACTGAAACTATATAGCTGTTAGTCTTCACGGGTATTATTAAAAGTACCTTGAAAGTATAATGAATAATGGGAATATAAGCAATAAAGCACACCAAGATTTTCAGAGGACATGTGTGCCTGACCATAACTAGAAGGACAATTCAGTTTGTATAACTTAGGAGAATTAGTAGTATTTTTGCCAAAATCATTTACTTTGTGGGTCACTGGCAGAACTCATGGTAATTGAGGTCAGCTGGTACAATTATTGACCTCACATATTTCCCTAATAAAGAAGTTTTTAACAAGTATCCAGTGTAGACAGTATGACTACAGATCTGGGTCTTTCTGTTATTTTTTCATATACTCAAGTTTATAGATCTAATAATGTTTAGAAAATCTTGAAGATGTATGACATATGCCACCTATTAGATAGGTGGTCTTCTTGATACTGACTTGACTGTAGCCTCAGTTTACCAATTTTCCAAATACAGTACAATGCTCCTGTCTTTATAACTGATTCATTATAGTCACTAATTTTTTTCAAATACAGTACAATGCCCCTGTCTTTATAACTGATTCATTATAGTCACTTACTAATGCACTTTTTTTGCCAGTTCAAAAAACAGAAAATAACTTCTTCCCTCCATGAGCCTGATTTAAGTGTGAACTGGAAATGAACTTTGAAATAACAAAAAACAGTCTTGCCTCATGACAACAAGACAGAAGTGAACTCATAAAGGTTTTCTAATTAGCATGAAAAATCACTGAGTAGAACATCTGAGATCTTGAGCAGTAAATACAAATAGTGAAAAATCTTAGCTAATGTCGATTCAAAATTGCTGATCTTCCATTTTTGTCCTTAGAAAAACTTTAGATTCTACTAAGAAAGAGCACTGCACATCCCCATAATTTCATTGCCTCTTTTAGGCCAAAGGCTGACATTTAATGTAAGTACACCTCACTCAACAGAATAAGTATATTCTTGAAATACAACAAACATTTTTAAAAGCCCAATGACATTTAAATTATTATAAGAAAAGTTCTCACTATAAAGACCTTTTTGGTAAATAATTTTCTCATAATTGCTCCTGAAAACTGAGTTTAAAGATCCTTAATATTTTTATTCATCTAATTTGTTATGTTGTACTATTTAATTTGAAGGCATTGAAGTGTATTAACTGTGCCAATATTTGTCTTTGTGACTGCACCATAAGGGAGATAAAATGAATAAGAATAGTGCTTTATCATAATCTAGAAGCCAGACCTGTTCTCAAATAATAACAGAAAAAGCAAGTGACAGCAAGTGATACAGGGAAGCTACTGAGCAAGGTTCAAAACAGCATGGGACATACAGCATTAACTATGAGACATCACGTATTAATAAGAAAATTCATGTGGCCTATTTTCCCATAACTTCATTTTCTTAGCAGGCATCTATTGATTGTTCACAGGAAAAGATGTGAAGAAATAGTGATGGGGAGGGTAATGCTAAGGGAGGCAAATTTAAGTGAAAGTGTAAGTGTAACAAATTGTGGTAAGATCTAGTACATATGATTCCAATAATGTTGTTTTTCATCCTACTTGCTTCTAAAACCAGATGTATCAGACTGGCAACCAAAAGGAAACACAGAGGAAGACCTTAGATACCAAATCAAAAGGAAAAAAATACATGGGAGTCTGTTCAATAGTTGAGATATCAAGAATAATCTCTAATAGGAAATTTGCAATGAAAACCATGACAATCATTTGAGACCTCATATTTATGCTTCTTAATTTAAGGTTAAGAAAATATGTCCCATTCTCTAAACACTCAACATTTTCATTTAAGCCAAATCGGACAACTTACAAATGTTTTTCAGGGCAGTTGAAACCACAAAGACCCTCCATATCATGAGGATACCGAAGTTTATTTCTCTAGCCTTGAATCTCCTAAACTCCTCATGAGTTGTGTTCAGCTGTAAGCAGGACCCCTGAAGAGGAGTTAAACATTCATTCCCTTATCGCAGTCTTTAAATCTGTTCTCTCCAACATTCCCATTTCAGTCAAGCATAGGCATACCACAATCATTCACACCAGAAAGAAACACTAACCAATAAACTTAGAACTCATCATTACTGAATTCTACTCTGCCCCTCAATTCTTCATTCTAATAATGATGTTAAGGCATTTACATAGCAACCAGTTAAATATCTTGCTAAAAACGAAAAAGAAAGGTCTACTTTTAGGAAATCTGAGCAAAATTTAAACTTAGTTGCATAAAGTATCACAAGCACTAGAGACATACATTGTTTCTTAAAAGACAGTCATCATTAGCTGCCATATATTTCCTTAAAATTTTACCATTCTTTGAATTTACCTGAGTACTTTGCACTAATCACTCATTTTAAAGTATAGTACGGTATACAGGAAGAAATTTAAGTTTATCAGAAAAAAAAAAAAAACCCTGGTTTGGACAACTTGTTTTTAGACACTGTGTGTGGTCCGGTTTCTAATTTTAATACTTTATTTAAATGATTTTGCTTATCTTTTAAACAATTTGAAAGGATATTTTTCACAATAAAGCAATGCCATGTCTTAGTTAAGCAGTGTGCCCACTGTGGTATACTGAGGGGAAAAAAATTAATGTCAGTCCTAGAAAAGATTTGTGTAGTTAAAAAAATTTTTTTTACTGTCTAACAAATTAAAATTAAATATATAAAGTGCTAAAAAATCTGATTTTGAATGACAAGTTTTTGACATTTTTGCAATTTAGGTGTAATGTGTAATCAGTTTCTTTAACAGCAACTTTGGTTAGTACAAATATACTTTTACCCAAGACTAGGTATTATTTAAAGAAACGGATTTAATATCAATTTTAACATGGAAACATCTGATGAACAGATAAAAATTCTTTAACTTCTGTATTAATTAAAAGTTTAAATATGTAAAGATTTTCAAGAAGATCTTACTAATTTTGTACTTTAATCTTTGTTCTGGGTTAGGAGTTGGCTGGTTTTGTTAGTCAAGTAAGAATTGATGTTCCTGCTTAAATACACAAACGGTATAAATATGGTCATTTAGCTTCCCAGGAAAGTCAAGACAGGACTAATTGTCCACTTAAAGGAATAAAAAATTCCTAACAATTACATTTGATAGTTGCTACTGAATGGAATTTTAAAATAACTTGGGCCAAAATGTATGCATGAAAATATTTTTTTATCTTTGTATCTTTATTAACACAGTAGTCAACAATAGTAGGAAATGTTTTTGAATGAGTGAAATGGTAAAAATATTTTCACTTACCCTTAGTAGAAACTTTAAATAAAAATCCTTTTAAAGCAAAGTTAAGATTCAAACAGATCTCAGGTTATGCAACAAAGAGGGACAGCTCAAACTTCAGAGCTCTTTGGGAGAGAAACCTTTCTAGTTTGTGTGTGTGTGTGTGTGTGTGTGTGTGTGTGTGTGTGTGGTTTTTTTTGAGACTAGGTCTCACTATTTTTGCCCAGGCTCACGTTGCCCGGGGTACCACACACTCAAGCAATTCACAGCCTCAGCCTCCCAGGTAGCTGGGATTACAGGCACGTGCCACCACGCCCAGCTATTTTTTGGGGGATGAGGTCTCACTATGTGCCCCTGGCAGGACTCGAACATCGATCATGGCCCTGGCCTCGGCTTCCTAGGCTGCCACCTACAGGCATGTGCCACCATTCCTGGCCCGAAACCTTTTTTGCTTTCTGAAAAAGTTGGTTAAGCAATTATTTTTATTTAAGTATTTAAATAATTAGGAAAATTCCACAGAAATAAAAAATTAGCCCTTATATTTACAACTATGGAAACAATAACCCTTTACCTTAAAAGAGAGTAGTGATATACAAAAATCCCCTGGATAGTCACGTTCTTTTTATAAAATCACCATTAATTCGTCTTTAAAAGCTGATGACTTTACTCTTGGGGTTTTTTGGGGAAAATTTAGGCATTGTGTTGGCACTATTATTTTAAGGAACAAAAGTTTGATAAATGTGAAAACAGAAAGTAATCTTTGATCACGTGATAGGGAGAACTAGTTATTTTTTAAAACTCACTTAAGCTTTAATAAAGGAATCCCTAAAAGAATTTGAAAAATAGTGTCAGCAGATGGGGGGGGGGGGTTCTTTTGGATTTCTCGATTTGCTGTGTGCTATCAAGTGAATTTTAAAAATTTAAGAAATACAAGGGTTTTTAAACAAGGGTTTTTTTTTTTTTAGTTGTGACACTACACATTTCCTCCTGAAAGCTTTAATTTTAAGCATACAGTGACCTAAAGATATGAAACCCAAGACATAATTTAAATGATTAAACACTAATGGTTCAAAGGAAAAAAGGCTTAACAATGCCTTTGTAATGTGAATGGTAAAAACAATTACAGACTAGGTGGACTGAGACACCGTGTTTAAAGTGAAGGTAGCTATAAAGCACCGAAGCCTACCGCCTCCTGTGAGTCAGAGCTTTGGCAATTTAAGGAGGAACTCCTAGTGGCAACGGAAAGGAAAGACATTTTTGCAAGAAGTCTGGTGGGGACAAACGGCTAGCAAAACTCATCAAAGAGGCTTAAAATGATTCACAAATCAGTTGAAGCCATACATCAGATTCCACTTAATCAACGAAAGCGGTGGTCACTACGGAAAACACCGATGTGGTTCGCCTCAGTTTCCAAGTTAATAGTAATCACCCACCTTCCTCACAGCTTTGCATATTTTCTAGACCCTTTCCCCTCCACTGTTCACCCCCAAGTCTCGCGGGGCCTGGCACAGCTACATCCATTTAATCTTGAACAGAGTTGGCAAAGAAATCTGAAGTGGTTGTCCTAGGGGTGGCCAGGCAAGGGTCAGGATAAAGGAAGTTTAGTTCATCTCATTGGAGCCCAGACCACCTTTACTTTCCCCGTCAATCCTAGGACTGTGATTTGTGGGTGACTGGGTCCTTCCCCAGGCTGACTGCTTCCGCTAGTGCAGTCATCTCCTTCCCCTCGCTCTTAAAACAATACCTTGGCTTACTGCCAAACTTTGAGAAGCCAGCAACTCTTGCCGTTTAGGGCCGGGGACGGGTGCTGCAAGAGGCCGGGGTTGCCCAGCCTGCTAAGAGAGGTCAGAGGAAAAGAAGAGGCCCAAGCTTTAAAAGACTCTCTTCCTCCGCCCCCTCCCTTTTGTCCCAGACACCAAAACAAACGAGCTGATACACGTGTCCCTATGACTCTTGTTTACTATCAAGACTGCGCGGTGCACACACCTCTGGGACTTGTAGTCCAAGCTGGTCCTCCTGCCCGCAGTTTCCCAGAGGAAGGAAGCTAGGCTAAAACTACAAGCCCACAATCCACTTCGGGGGCAAAGTTTGGCTGGGGGCCCCGGAGTCTCGGCAGCAATCCAATCCGAAACGTTCACTCTAGTGATTGACACTCCATCTTCTCCAGTAAACACAACACAAAAGTCAATACAAGCCCGCCCCCGCAGGCGGACCGCGGCATCACCCAATGAGAAGGTGGAAAAATCGAATGACAGCTCTTCAGACCAATTAGAGGGTGAAAGAGCTGGGAGGAGGCTCAACCCCAGTGGGGTTGAGGGGAGGGGGAAGACGAAGCTTGAAAGACTTGGTAATGGCGACGGGTTTGGTAAGTAGGAAAGTTTCGGTTGAGGATTAAGAGCGGTGGCGGGAGCGGTAACGCGCACCGGGGAGACCAGCGCCGGTCAGACAGGGGGTATGCGAGCTGAGGGTGGTGTTGTCGCGGCCACGGCGCCCCGCGCCGGGGCTGCCCGCACTCCGCGGCGGGTTTGTTGTCTTTCAGTTCGGGAAGGGGTGGGGGTG